>SNQJ01S0060094.1:45735-57059 GCA_010110895.2 Picea sitchensis | reverse complement strand
ATTGTCTTCTCGGATGGTGCAAGTTTTTAACTTGTCATCATCTTCTTTCACATGGCTTGGAAAACCACATGAATATTCCTCCTTTGTCAGCTGCACATGCTGATCTAAACTCATCTTTGAGTTCATGAGACCCACAGATAGTCTCATCTTCTCTGTTAGCTCCTCGGACTGATCAAAACTCACCGGCTCATCCCTTCTCACCTGGCAATATGGGATGCTTTCGATGCACTCCTGGCAGTCTTTGAGATCCCGCAGTGACCTCATATCATTGCCCAGCTGGAAATGTGAAATTCCTTGGCTTTCCTCATGACAGTCAGTGAGATCCCGCAGCGATCTCATCTTGTTTCCAACCTGGCAAACTGGAATTTCCTCTCTACCCTCCTGGCAGTTCTTGAGATCTTCAGTCGATCCCAATTCACTGAGATTTCTCCCAGTTTCTGGTTCACATACCTGAACCATCTCCTCAGGTCCATTGAGGTTTTCATCATACCTCAACCATCCCTTTAACATCCTTCGCTGTCTTCTGACCATCAGCTCCTTGACTGGCCAATTTTCTTTCGGCTTCGTCATGGGCCATTCATATATCCATCTCGGCTTGGCTTTCTGTTGCATCTGCAGTTCGAGCTTTTCTATGTCTGCCCTTATTTCAGGGAACTCTTTATCCATTTCTGCAAGATTTTTTGCCTTGCTCTTCCTCCCAACATGCCTATGGTCTTCAGTAACCATGGTGTTGTCTCTGTCTGCTCTCCTAACAAACCTGTTGTTGTAACTCTGCGCCAAGAGTGTTACTAGCTTCATCCTCCAGTCCCGCTGACTGTCTATGGACTATTGACTACTTGCGAACAATCCTTACAGAGTCTCTAGCACTCTATATTCCTTTACCTTCTCGCTTCACCTGAAATACACAAGTGAATTTCCTGCTCTGATACCAGTTGATGTGTGTAAAAGAGTGCTTTCCTCCTCTGGCTTCCCTTGCATTCTCCCTCTGCTTGAAATATACAAAAAAAGTTTTAGCTCTGATACCTCTTGATGACAGACGTCATCTACGCTCGTCCACAGGATCGTTCTCATTCATTCATGCAAGCCGAATTAGCTCCTTCGATTCCCTGACTGGAATCTCGATTGAAACACAATCCACAGGTCCTACTCTTTCCCTGTCACGGCCCTGCACACGCCTATGACCTTTCCCCGACTCAATTTTGGGTTTTGGAATTTCTTGTTTTNCAAGCCGAATTAGCTCCTTCGATTCCCTGACTGGAATCTCGATTGAAACACAATCCACAGGTCCTACTCTTTCCCTGTCACGGCCCTGCACACGCCTATGACCTTTCCCCGACTCAATTTTGGGTTTTGGAATTTCTTGTTTTCTGGTGTCGAGAGTTCTTGTCCTCTCGAACTCCCGAACTCTGATTCACCGATGCACTCCTTTCGGACTTAGCCCCTCCTGGCTATGCCCCTAGTCCATATGACTAGTTCTAATAAGACCACAGCCTTATCCTTCTTTCTGGATTTCCTTATTCAAGGTCCGACCACTTGACCTCTTGACTCCTGAAATGGCCTTTCTCTCCTTAGACTTTCCTAGCTATAACCTTGGCTCATATGACCATTATCCCGTGACCATAGTCTTACCTCTCGTCGGGGTTTCAGACATCGCAATGCCGAAATGCAAGGACACTTCGTCCACGGGATTTCCAATATCCCGATTCTCGATTTCTCCGATGTGGCTCTCCTATCGATGCCTTTCCCGAAGGCCTTCACTCACTGCCACGCGTCCCTTCATGATGGATGGCCCTGATTCAATCTTCACGATTTCGTGACTTTAAATGTCTTGGACGCCTCGTCTCCAGGATTCGCGAAATGTCGAAGTCTGATGCTCTGATTTTGGATTCCTATTGGGACTTTCCCGATAGTCTAGATCTCCGCCACGTACCCCCCAGCTGATGGACGATCCTGATCCAATATCACTATCTCGAGACTTGAAGTGTCCAGATTTACTCAACCTCAAGAAGTCCGATATCCCGAGTGTCCACTCTCCGCTATGCCGACATCTGGCTCCCCAATTGGCACTTCCCTCTTTGTCGGGTTTTCGGACTTCGTGATTCTGAAGTACAAGAGTATCCTGTCCTCAAGACCTCCAAAATGTCGATCCTCGACTCTCTTCAGATCTCCACCATGTATCTCCTCAAATGGATGGCTCTGATCCTTCCCGGGACATTTACCATGGATATTCCCGATCTCCTGTCCTCGAGATTCCTGATTTCACGAACGTCGATATCTCGATGGTTGTCAATATTTTCGGGACTTCGCTTCTATTCTGTTGTGTGAGGTTTAACTCCCTCGCAACTCCTGACAGATCTAATGCCTATCAGATTCTCCTCTCAAGATCTGACAGCTCAGATCATTTCTCCCGTGCACTCCTCCTGTGCATCTCCTGGATGTAGAAATATTCAACGGTCCAGATCTCTTTTCTCTGTCGATCCGATGGCTGTTGTGCTCTCCTGATCTTGTGCACTCCTTGTTCCTAGAATTGGAAGGATTCCAAAAGCCAAAGGCCTCAACCTTTTCTCCCTTTCTCTGCGAGCTCCACGAATTCGAGTACTCGCCTTGCACTCTTCAATAGCGTTATTCCTCCTAAGCTTGTTCCTTTCCAACCCTTAAAGGATTCTTTAGCTCCTACACCTCTGTAGGATATTCATATGCACACACAAAAGGTGCTATCCGTCCTAATATTTCCTGTAGCTTCGACCTCCAAGGAAACTCAATTATTTTTCCTTTCTCCCTCAGATGGAGAATGTTTGGATGCCCTCCTGGTTCTCGATTTTCTCAAGCAGCCTCTTGCTGAGCCTATCAGGGTGTTTAGCAACCCTGTGAAGATCCTCCAATGGTTCTTCCTCCAAATCACAAAACTCAAAAGAGTTCTCTTCTCCTTTGTGCCTGTCTGCACACTTACTCGATGCCCACCTGGCAGAGTATCTTATCCCAGAACGTTCAACAGTTATGTCCTCCTATGCACCTATGCACTTTCTCAATTCCCACTTGGCAGAGATCTTCAGAATCCTCAATGATTCTGATTCTTCTGTTTGAACTCACATCAGAGTTCTCCTTCAGCGCCCTGTGCCTGTGCTCAATGCCCACTTGGCAGATCTTTCACAGAACTCCTCAGAGATTCTATCTACAACTGTGTCTTCTCCCACACAGCCTTGCCTCCAAGGTGTTCAACAGCCTTGAGGTTTTCCTCTCGAGCTGTTGACTCCAGTTCCTCTGCCGCATCACGTCTTTGTCTGAACCCGTAGTGTTCATAAATGCATCCTCTGTGCACGGCTATCAGAACTCACAGTGTTCTGTCACACCCTCCTGGTGTGAAGCCTCAAAGACCTTCACCTGAAATCATACACACTCCTACAAATGCATGATAACAACATAAATTCATAACATACAATGGAACACTCATAGACATTCATTCAACATAGAATACATGCAGGAAAAACTTCTCTTTGTATTAAAATGGCAAATGCCTGTTTGTAAAAGGGTGTTCCTGAGCACGACCTGTAACAAGGTCTCGGCTCTTCTTCTTCTGCTCTACACGTAAACTTCTCTCTTCTCCACTACACACTCTTAAATTCTTCTTCTTCTTCTTCTTCTTCTTCTCAAAATGTGATCTGAAATCTCTTTTACCTGAGGGGGCTCTTCGAGTGCTTCCCTCCAATCTACCTACCTTATTCAATTGCATTGAATGGGCTATCTAGTCCAGAATCTGGATCTAGATCTCAGCCATACAACTATTAAAGGTCGATCCTATCCTACGCCTACGCAAAGGCATGACTTCCCGGCTCAACAGCCTAAGCAATTCAATTACAGTCAATTCAAGTTTAAATGAGGACTGCACCTCTCTTCAGCATCGAATGGGTGCGCTCGACGTGGCTGGTTGGATAGCTGGCTGACGTGGAGAGATGCTCTTGCATCAGATGTCATCTCTACTACTATACCCTCAACCAAGTCTACCTTCACCTTTAATTTCTTAATTAATTCTTCATGTTGAGTGACTAACCCTCTATTGGTCTGTGAATTTTGATAGAGCTCATCTAGGTTAGATTTCAGCTGTTGGATCTAATGTCTGTCATTGGCTCTTCTTTTTCAAATTTTGTGTTCATCTTATTTATTAGATCCTGTTCCATGGTATTCATATGGTATTGCAACTTCCTTACCAACAGGTTCCTCTGTTTCAACTTCTCAACTAGATTTCCCACTGAACACTGATTGGTCATGGCAAAAGCACCTAAAGAACCTGTCATTTCTACGACGAATTCTGAATGATCTAGGCCCTATCCATCATACAAAATTTTGTGCCTTTTGACTGTTGTACCATATTTCTGACACGTTTCTCTTTTAAATATGGCCCTCCTCTTGTTGCTGAAAAAGAAGTCTAAAGGAGGCATTTCTTCAGCTGAAATAGGAGTAAGATGCTCTATAAATATGACTTCAGAATTGGGATCTCCTCGACTTGACTATAAATGTGTTAATGAAAAAATGGGGCTACCTATCTATGTGGACGTTTTTTTTTATGCCGTATCGATCACCAGTTTGTTTGGCGTAGAAGGAGACACCTCTTGCTTATTTTTTAGAAAATATTCAAGCTGAGATTTTGTTCGATTACCTGGTGGATTCGACAATGAAGTCTCCACTTTCTACATTGAGACTTCGTCCTCCTTCGGGTTTTCCCTAGTACTTTATTTGTCAGAACTCCATGCCTCCAATATCTAAGTTGTAGCTTCTTGTGCAGATGAAGGTGTTATTGGTTCTCCTTGTAATACCTTGGGAAAACTGTTCCTTCTATGCTTTTGAAAGTTGTAGAAATTGGCTAATTGATCTGGAGACAGAGTTTGGATTCAGCTCAACACTTCCTCATACGACTTGGATCCCCTAAATACTTCGTCCTATGGGGAAATCTTGTGAGAATATTTATTTAAATTGTATTGAGCCAGGTGAGTTTCCACGATCCTCTCAAGATCATGCCTCTTAAACTCAATATCCACTAACTTGAAATCTTCCAGAGCCACATCTTTTACTTTCGAATGGTTGAAATCTTGCAATGAAAACATACCAACCTGAAGAGGGAAGGTTGGCCATACCTTTTTCTGGGCCTCTTTCAATTCTTTATTGATGCCCCCTATTATGGTATGATAAGAAACCTCTCGGCATACCATACGATCTAGTAAAAACTTTGGGAGAGCATGGGGCGGAACTGAGCACCCAAAAACCCTGATGTAGGAAAAGTTGTCCTCAATATACCAGTCTTCTATTTTTCCCATGTTGGCCATGATCTTATCTGCAATCCTAGGGAGTGGTCAACCGTATAGGGAGAAATGAATCGACACTACTACATAATGACAAATTTCATAGAAGAAATCTATGGCTTTGTCCTCCCACATCTTGGAGTGACATAAATGGATAGGCTTAGTGTTGGTCGGGGTATAGTTTCAGCTCATTAGAGGCAAAGGAGTCATAAAACAGATGGAATCCATGATGTACGCCGACATGTAGAAAGGTACAGGTTTCCCTTTGGATTTCGTCAATTGGTGCCCTGTGATTTCCTTGTCTAGGTTGTCTGATAAAATATTGGCCCAGGTGAAAGAGTAGCCTTTGACAACTTCCTGCATAATAGGTGTCCATTCCAATAGGAAATGAGATGATTCATTTTTCCCAAATATCCTACATAGAATCATATCCACATAGATCATATGGGAATCTAACGATGTTGTGGCATATATGTCGTGGGTGTCGGCTCTGAATTTCTCAAGGTTCCCCCACCAGTCCTTGCTTAAATCAAGGTAGTTTTTCCCATACTGTGTGCACTCTTGTTGGTCAAACTCCATTATGAATTCAACATTGTAACTTTATTTAAAACCAAGGGATAATTTATGCATTACTTCTAGATGCTCCAGTTCAAAAGACCCAACAACAACTTTTTGTTAATTGCAAATGCTCCTCATTGAAATGTTGATGTTCTCTAGGGCCCAACCTATCATGTCATTATACGGCATAAGCCTCAGTCGCGCGGTTATTTTGTGTAGTTCAGACTCAGCTATATCCCTGAGCTTAGTTGCATGATTGTTGGTCACTTTGTCTCCTGAATCCTATGGCCAATTTATCAGATCGTGTTGTAGAATATCAAACACTTGTGACCAGGATTTCACAGTATCTATAGCTCTCGGTGAGGTGTTTGAGAGAACATCTGTGTTCAGTTTTACTCTCTCACCAACTGCTTTAGCCATTTTTCATGGCACCATGATATTAATGAAATCATAAATGTGTTACATGTTATAGGAGAATGTGTGATCTTATCAGTTGACTAAATCTTTCTATTTTGCAAGAATTCAAATGGAATTAAAAATCAAGCATTCGTATTCACCTTAAGTGTATTGATCTAACAATAAATTCATCTATCTTAATGAGAAAATCTAGGCGGTGATCTGCAGTCCATATTAAAATCATTGTCATTCATATCTGATTAATGCCATTAATATCGATGGTTCATGATCTGGTATTTGAATGAAAATAAGTTTGAAATTTCCTGAATTGCTATTTCACGAAAGATTAATTTGTGACATAATCTTGTTTTAAAAAATTTGATTGATCGTGTTTAACTCTAAGTGTTTTTGGGTATTCGAACTTCATAATTTTTAATAGTAGCTCAAGATAGAATCCCCGAAAACTGAAACCATGAAATGATTAATTATCGATTAATTTTTATTTATCTTTAATTAACCCCATTTAAGTTTGAAGTGTTTCAAAAGTTCAAACTTCAGAGACTTCAATATGTGGTGGATGATAAACGTCTGAAACTCTGAGTGCGAAGTTATTAATTGTCTTTTAACCGAGATTAACTTAACTAATTAAGATTTAATATTTTGGGATTTTGTTGCTTCGTGGATTTGCAATTTATATGTTGAATATATTTTAGAAAGGCCATCCTCCGTAGTGACATGTCTAGGATGTATTCATTCTAGATGATGTGTAGAGGCCAGGGGGTCTCGAGTGTTAATTAGAATCGTGTGAATCTTTAGATGAAAATATTAGGGAAGGGTGCCACGTGTTGAATCAGGGAAGATTCAAAACATACATGTGTACCATGACTCGTGTCTTTCAAAGGTTGGTGAAAAGCGATAATGGATAAATTCGGGTTTCAAGCTTTTTAAAGTTATGACTTGTTGAAATTCTCTAAGCGTGAAGCTTCAAAGTGGCCTCTCAAGACTTAACTTTTTAACCATTTGGTGGCTCAACAAATCCGAAAACATTTAGGATGTTTCGATTACATGAGAGACTTCATTAACAACGCATATCACGCGCGCCTTATTCTTATTTAAACAAGAATAAAAATATTTAAATTCCAAAATTTTAGAAATATATATATGTTCCAACAAAGTGGAAACATTATATGATGGGAAATGATACCATCATCCACACAAGTTACCAACTACTACAATATTTGTAAGCCCAGAGTAAGCTACAATAAACCATATATTACAAGTTGATGGGGGTTTTTACAACAATTTCATCTAGTCATCAAGTATAAAAAGTGAAACACAAATATCTTGGAGGATATGCTTTCAAGGCCACCCACATCCAAGATTACAACTTTGATAACTATGATGTGCATGGATCCTTTTACTCATGATGCATAAAAATTTATATAGAAGAAGGTGAAAACAAGACCAACTATCATTTCCAAAATGGCTTACTCTATAATATCAACAATCTCTATGTCCCTAGAGGTGAACGACTGCATCTTATCAGAGAGGCTCACACTTCCAAGGTTGCAATACATTGTGGTGTGTGGAATATAGTTTCTAACTTACATAGGTATGCGTAATTTCCTATAATGAAAGAACATGTAGCACAATATATTAGAGGATATATACTTTCTTGTTCCAATAAGCCCAATACCAAGAAGCAAGGTCTATACGACCAATTACCTATACCCACTCGACCTTGAGAAAACATTTCCATGGATTGTTTGAGAGGTTTACCAACAACTAGGAAGGGACATGACTTTCTATTTGTGGTAGTTGACACGTTCAACAAGATGTGCATTATCATGCCTTTTAAAACCACCATCAAAGGACAATAAAAAAAAAAACATTCTTTGAATAGAAAAGGGTACACTTTGGGATACCAACGAGCATCATCTTAGACAATATTACCATATTTCTCAATACATTTTGGACTACGTTGTGGACACTAATCTGAAGAAGTCCACACCATTCCATCCACAGATAGATGGGAAAACAAAATTCATCAACAAAACTTTCGTGTATCTTGTGAGGGGTTAGAATTAGAAGAATCCTAAGATCTAGGTTGAAAATATGATCTACATACAACAGTCTTATAATAGAGTAGTCAATACTTAAACTAGTAAATCCCCTTTTGAAACTTGCTTTGGGTATTTTCCACCTTCAACCTTTTATGTTGTATATGGATAGTAACGAGGAGTGAGGGAGGAACTCATAGGAGATGCATTACGGTATATTTTTTTTTAGAATATTATGAAGATCCATTTGCAAGTATAGGAAATGCTAAATAAGTCACGGGAAAAATGAAATGCCAGACATGATTAACAAATAACCAATAAGTCCTTCAAAGTGGGAGACAAAGTTTGGTTACAAATGAACAGGGAAAGACAATAGGGTTTTGGTAAGAAGATCAATCCTCTATGGTTTGGAACTTTTGATATGTTAGAGAAGGTGGGAGATAATTCATATAAACTTAGTCTACCCCCGTATATGCACATTTACTTAGTAGTGTATTGGAGAATCTCCAAGTATATGTGCCTTCGATGTTGGATCAAGAGGAGGACCAGGTCCTACCTTCCATAGAGGACTTAGTACCGGATGCTCATCTAGAGTTGGCATAGGAAAAGAATTTGTAGAAGTGGTTTAGAACTAAAATAAAGGGGAAGTATGACCTTTGGAAAAATAGGTTGAAAGGATAACTTTGAGGAAAGGAAAAGTTGTACTCCAAGGAAAATGTAGAGATAAATTTTCCTCACCTCATTCAATAAATATTTTGGGGACCAAAAGTCTTCCTAAATTGGGAGGTATGATACATATTGTATCATTATATTAATTTTCATCTATCTTAATTCTTTATGGGTGAAAAAAATGGAGGAATTAACTTGTAGATCCATTTTAGCACGTTGTCCCAATTCAAAATGTTGGGTCTAAAATCTATCTAAAAAATTTCAGATCCATTTTGAGGCATCAAATGACACTTTTTATGGTCTAAACCTTACTAAAACATTAATGACTATATTCTACACACTAATATATTTCCAACGATTCATGAATCGGCTTAATCAGATTTCATATGCGAAAGTTATGCCTTGCTCAAGTTGACCTACKGTGTTAATCATCACAGTGCGAGAGGATTCCATGCTAGCCCCGATTACTTAAATAGGTGGGGCCAGAGATGTAATGGATTTTATAAAACATTCAAGAAGTTCCAAACCTGAACACTAATTAAGGTTTGAGGAAGTSAATACCCTAACCCTTAGGCTATGTTAACTACTAGTCCACTAGGAGGAGAAGGGGTTGCATTGTTTTGTATTGTATCTTGTGCCATAGTTGAGAAAAACATATGGGAGTGGTATTCCTTTAGGATAATAGAGGAGGAGATATTTTGTAGCATCCATATAGGTTGCATTGTTAAAATAAACTTGACAGAAATTGCCTCTTTCTTTGTACTTGCATTTGAAGAAAAAATAGCAGAGTGACCTCGCCTTCTAGTTGGGTTTTCTCCCATATTGGGTTTCCCAAGTCATATCTTTTGATTATTTATGGATGGTGTGTGAGTATTTATTTATATTCTCTATTTTTCCCATTTCATCGATTTCATAAATTTTAAGCAGAAAACTAATAATTAAAGAATCCCAGATCTAAAGAAAATTAGCCTTGAGAGTAAAGATTTAAATATTATATTAAATCTATTGTGATGAACTGTCTAGTGGAATATCCCTGACACTTTATAGATCACTTCTTTTCTAGCAGAGGAGGACAACAAAGAAGAGAAGTGCATGAGACAAAACTATTAGTCTCTCCTATTGACATCTCATTTTGGTTTTCAACAAGGGGAAAAAAACGAGTAGAGTAATCATTAACTACGATCATTGTTGGAATAATGTGTGTAAGTAAAGTTGAATAAAGTCGCCTTTTGGTGGGAATATCATCCTTCTAGTAAGGTATATTCTTGACCATCCTCTGTGAAAACCATGCAAGAAAACAAATGATTAATATGACGAACTAAGCCAGAGATTCCCTATCTCGAATTTTGAAGTTGAAGATTCATTTTTATGACTAGTAGTTTTATTATGTATCTAATTCATATGAAATGGTGTGGCTACTTTCAATCTTTTGAAGACGCATTTTATGTCATTTTGAAATGTACATGAGAAGATCAAGAAGAGGGTAAGCATTATATACTACAATACTTGTGATCACTGGAAGGGGAGTTGCTAGCAGGTGGAAGTAGGCATTATTTTGGACGGTAGCATGAAAAAAATCCTTCTGAACACTCAAGAAATATGTCGTTCTTCCTCTTTCTAGTTTATTTCTCGTGGTGATACACTCTTGCCAAGAAATCTTCTTCATGTTCATATGAAGAAAACTCTATAGGATACTCATGCTCAGACCTTCATAAATAGACAACTCTGTAGTAGGTGGATTTGCATTTGTTTAGCTCATGTTTCCACTCATTTCTTTCAAGTTTCCACCTTGACTAGTCTTCCACCTAGTGAAGGGAGTGCAAGCTCAGAGGTTGTTGATTAGGGTGTTGCTATCTTTGTTTCTGAGTGAATTAAAACTACTATGGAATCCTTTTACAAAGGAAACCAACAATAACATTGTTGGGAAAAACAAATGATATACATATGAATTGCATAAGTTGATGTCCCTTTGTCACCTACCTACATCTCTCCTCCAGCAATACATGTCTTTAATCTTTAACCTAGAAACTATTAAACTAACTAACTAACTAACTAACTAACTAACTAACTAACTAACTAACTAACTAACTAACTAACTATCTATCTATCTATCTATCTATCTAACTAACTAACTAACTAACTAACTAACTAACTAACTAACTAACTAACTAACTAACTAACTAACTAACTAACTAACTAACTAACTATCTATCTATCTATCTATCTATCTATCTATCTATCTATCTATCTATCTATCTATCTATCTATCTAACTAACTAACTAACTAACTAACTAACTAACTAACTAACTAACTAACTAACTAACTAACTAACTAACTAACTAACTA
>SNQJ01S0060094.1:0-20321 GCA_010110895.2 Picea sitchensis | reverse complement strand
AAGCAACAGAGTACTTCTCATGAGTGGGAAGGAACTTCTTACAGAAGTTAAGAAGAAGGAGGATCCACAATTCTTTGTGGTCAGAAAGCCAAGAATTGTTCTGACTAGCACAAGAGTGGATGATTTGCCAGAAGAAGTTCAGGGACTGTTGGAAGAGTTCGTTGATATTGTAGTGGACAGATTACCTCGTTCATTGCCACCGATGAGGAGTGTGAGTCATCATATTGATCTCATACCAGGAGCTAGTTTACCAAACAAAGTCACATACAGATTGACGCCACAAGAAAATGAAGAGGTTAAAAGACAGGTCCAGAAGTTGTTGGACAAAGGTTTGGTCAGGGAAAGCTTGAGTCTGTGTGTTGTTCCAACAGAACACAGTCCAAAAAAAGACGGAGGCTGGAGGATGTGCACTGATTCAAGAGCCGTCAACAAGATAACTATCAGGTATAGATTCCCATTGCCAAGAATGGATGATTTGATGGATTGCTTAAGTGGAGCAAAAAAATTTCAAAGATTGATTTGAAGAGTGGATATCATCATATTCGTATGAGAGGAGGTGATGAATGGAAGACAACATTCAAGACAAACGAAGGTTTGTATGAATGGCTTGTCATGTCATTTGGCTTGACGAATGCACTGAGTACCTTTATGAGGTTGATGAACGAAGTCTTGAAAGAGTTCATCGGGAAATTTGTCATTGTATATTTGGATGACATACTGATTTACAGTAAATCAGAGGCTGAACATCTGAAGCATTTGGCCATTGTGATGAGGAAGCTATAGCATGAGAAGTTGTTGATCAATATGAAGAAATCCTCATTTATGAAGACAGAGCTCATTTATTTGGGTTTTGTTATATCTGCAAATGAGTTGAGGATGGATCCAAATAAGGTGGAGGTAATTAAAAATTGGCCATCACCGAGGAACATATTTGAGGTAAGAATTTTTCATGGTTTGGCTAGTTTCTACCGGAAATTCATCAGGAATTTCAGTGGAATTAGTGCAAAAATGATGGATACAGTGAAGAAAAGACATAAATCTTTTCACTGGACTGAAGAGGTGGAGAAAAGTTTCAATTTGTTGAAACGGAAGATTACGGAACAACCAATTCTGGTGTTGCCGTATTTTCAAAAGACATTTCAGGTGAAATGTGATGCAAGCGGGTTTGCCATAGGAGCAGTCTTAAGCCAGGAGGACAGACCAATTGCATATTTTAGTGAGAAGATGAATGAGGCAAAAGAAAAGTACTCCACGTATGATAAAGAATTCTATGCCATCATCCAGGCATTGAAGAAATGGAGACACTATTTGATTCCAAAGGAATTTGTTTTATATAGTGACAACCATGCATTACAGTTTGTGACTCAACAAGAGAAGTTGAATCAGAGGCATGTTAAATGGGTAGAATACATGCAAAATTTCACCTTTGTAACTAAGCATATTTCTGGAACTGCTAACAAAGTGGCTAATGCTTTGAGCAGGAAATGTTTGTTGTTGCAGGAATTCAAAGTAAAGACGTTAGGCTTTGATGATCTCAGAGACATGTACACAGATGATTCAGACTTTAAGGAGGCGTATGAAGTAGCTGAGAATCCAGTTCTCAAAGACAGAAGCCCTTGGGTAGACTACATGATCCAGGAGGGATTATTGTTCAGAGGCAATCGGTTGTGTATTCCGAATTGTTCCATGAGGGAGAACCTGTTGAAAGAGAAGCACAGTGGAGGCTTGGCAGGACATTTTGGCCATGACAAAACATTCGCGAAGCTGAATGAGTCATACTTTTGGCCCGGGATATGATCAGAGGTCAAGAGGTTTGTTGACAGGTGTAGAATTTTCCAGCATTCGAAGGGAAAGAAGAAGAATGCGGGTTTTTATCAACCATTTCCCATACCTGAGAAGCCGTGGGATGAAATTAGCATGGATTTCATGTTGGGATTGCCGAGGACACAAAGAGGTGTTGACTCAATCTTTGTGGTAGTTGACAGGTTTTCTAAGATGGCACAATTCATTCCATGCCAGAAAACTAGCGATGTGACTCACATCGGAAATCTGTTTTTCAAGGAGGTCATTCGACTTCATGGATTGCCAAAAAGCATAGTTTCGGACAGAGACACAAAATTCATAGGGCATTTTTGGAGGAAATTATGGAAGAAGCTGGGGACTAATCTGATGTTTAGTTCAGCTTATCACCCTCAGACGGATGGACAGACAGAAGTGGTGAATAGAAGTCTGGGAGACTTGTTGAGAAGCTTGGTGACAGAGCACCATAGCAGTTGGGACAATATATTACCCCAGGCAGAGTTTGCATACAATGACTCAGTGAACAGGAGCACAGGAAAGAGTCAATTTCAGGTTGTCTATGGGATACAACCAAGAGGAGTTTCTGAATTGAGGGATTCAGAACAGACTGCTACTAGCAGTGCTAGTGCAGAAGAATTCGCTGAAGCGATGAAGGAACTTCACAGCCAGGTGAAGGAGCGACTATTGAAGTCAAGTCAAGAATACAAGTGTAGAGACGATCAGCATAGGATACAACTTCAGTTTGAAGTTGGTGATCTGGTTCTGGCACATTTAAGAAGAGAAAGGTTCCCGAGAGGAACATACAACAAGTTGAAGATGAAGAAAATCAGGCCATGCAAGGTCTTGAGGAAAATGGGAGAAAATGCTTATGAGATTGAATTACCCGATGGGATCGGAATATCTCCGATATTCAATGTCTCGGATTTATACCCATATAGAACTGGGGAAACAGAGACTGCAAGTGATGAACATCTAGAGGTTCAGTGGCAGAAGCAGATGCTAGTTGCAGAAAAGCCACAGATGGAACAAATATTGAATAAGCGAGTGGGTAAGAAAACCAGAAGGAAGGAATATTTTGAATATTTGGTCAAGTGGAAGGGCCATCCTATTGAAGATGCCAGCTAGGAGACTGAAGAAGTGATACAAAATCATGGACATACCGTGCAGGAGCTCATGGACAGGAGCCCATGCAAATTTTCAAGCGAGGGAGTATGATGCAGGAGCATCCCTCATGACGACCAAGCCAACGTGGAAGCAGAAGACAACTGGAAGACGTCCAGCGCAAGTTTTGAATTTCCCTTGAAGTTGATGCGCAAGTATAAATGAGATCATTTATTGAAGGTGCCTTGGTAAAAATGTAATCAGACCTTGAGCGCCCCGCTCTCGTCTGAGATAGACAGAGGCATTTATAGTAGTAACTGTAAGTAGGTAGAATTGAATATTAGATAAGACAGTTCTAGAAGAAAGAGGGAGAACGGATATAGACACCCTCATTGTATCATTATAGTAGTAGTTGATAATTCAGGAAGAGTTAGAAGAATCCAGAGCATAGGAGAGAAACAGAGAACTGTAGAAGAACACCCATGTACAGATCTTGAATTAATAGAAGAAGTTGATTCAGATTCATGGCTGTTGTGTTATTCTTTGTGTATGTGTGTTGAATGCTATGCTCATGAGTACTTACTTCCTGGTATGCAATTTCTATTATGTTGGGTGTATGATTTCATGTGTTGAGATTGAAATCTGAGAGGAAGTGGAGTGAGTTACAATTGTTTCTCTATCTGAGAAAGGATTCCTGCAAGGATTGCAGTTGAAGCCATCCGCAAGGAGTGCTTTGACAGAAGGCTCAGATAGTTAGCTCTTGTTCTCATTCACCAGGAGTGAAATTGGACTATACGAGCCGTGCAAGGAGTGCGCAGGCTAAGGAGAGTCTCAGTCGTGAAACTGAGCGAAGTATTGAAGGACTGTTGTTGCAGGTGTGTGCAGAGTCAAAAGAACTCAACACTTAGACGTGGTTGAGAACCGCCGCAAGGAGTGCATGCAGAAAACCTCTTTGAGGTTGAAAGCGTGAGAAGCTCAGGAAGGATAGGCCTTTGAGCTGCTGAAGATCAGCATAGACAAGTGCGACTTGAATTTGCAAGGGCTTCGCAGGTTGGCGAGTGAGCGAGCCAGTCTCGTAAGGAGGCATTTAGTCACCCCGTGGATTTACGAAAGGAGGAACGGACGGATGAAATCCTTCGAGGAGGTTTCACGAAGTCCCGTGGGTCGTTGGATCTCACGAAGGTGCAATGAGGTTACGACGAGAACGTCCAAAGGGTTCCAAGCTCAGGAGGGGTGGATTCATCGATCCCAAGTCAGAGGGGCCGTCAGATCTATATGTGACATTGCATATCGAGAATTTCGAAGGTAAGAAACCCTTGCAACTTGGAATCACGATTCGCGATATCCCGAAAGGCTCTGAACCATCCATCGTTGGGACACGTGTCAGCGGATCCCGAGGAGTCGGGAATCGGAGTTTTCGAGCACAAAGAAATCTTGTCATACGGAATCGCGATCCGCAATTTCTCGACAAGATCTGAACCGTTCATTTTGAGGACGTGTGTCAGGAGATCCGGAAGAGTCGGGGTTTTTGGCATGTCGGGGGTTGTGAAGACAAGATACATAGACCTTGTGAAATCGCGAGATGCGAAATCCCGATGGAAGGGTCGTGTGGGCCACAGCAGGGATAGTGGAGAACAGGTGGCACAATATCGGGAAATCCCGACAAGGAATCAATCCATCGACGTTTGGAGTTCATCGGGATATCGGGGATCCCGGTGACAAGTGGTTTATGCACTTTGAAATCGCGATCCGCGAAACCCCTATTAGTGGGGGACAGTTGTCAGCATAGTGGGCTAAAGGAAGAGCCGTAGTGGGAGCCAGTTGTCATCTTGACGGAGGATCGGTGTTCGAGAAATCGGGAAACCCACGGGTAAGTGTTTTATGACATTGGAACCCCCGTAGCCCCGACGGGAGGTAGGGCTACAGTCCCGGAACTAGTGGTCACATTGGCCAGGGCTTAGCTTGGAGGGCTAAAGCACATCAGGGATCAGAGGATCGGGGGTCCCGAGTACATGTGCATCTCGACATCGCAAACCCCGAAACCCCGAGGGGAGTTATAGCTGCGGCCTTATAGTAGTTGGTCGTGTGGACTAAAGGCTTAGTCGGTTGTTCTAAGGCAACAAGGAAGCGCATCGGAGATCGGGGATTGGTGATTCAAGTTACCAGAACATCGCAGGTGTCAAAACCCTGATAAAAGGGATCTCGATAGAAGGAAGGGATTCCCTGGAGATTTTCTGTGGGAGGAAAATTTCCCGATAGGGAAATAGAAGAATTTCAAGTTCTTCGGGCAGAGGAAGGAGAGAGATCCTATGAGCGGAAGTGCCCTGGTTGGCGCACCTGCGTCAAACAACATTGATTTGACGTAGTCATACTCTATTTCCTTCTCAACAGGTGGGCTTAGAGAAATAAGACACCATGAGAAAGATATTTCAATTGTTCCTACATGACTCATGATGACCCCTCCTGCACCTGCTACTCCATACTAAACTGACATCTTAATGCAAAGATATGCATTATATTTTAGAAGAAAAGTAGCATATCACTATTAAAAGAATGTTTATTTTTCCAAGTTATACTAATTTTTCATAAATAAAAGTTATATATTTCAAAAGCTAATTTGATTTCCTACCTTTCATCTTGTTACACCATATTCTAATAAGTTGTTCATGTACCTCTAATAATTCATTCTAGTCAATAAATTGTTGTTTTCCTTAATTCCATTGCAACAAACATGTCATGAAAGGAAGCATAGCTTGAACCAACTCTATTAGAACCTTCTGATTTTTTCTAGATATATTGGATAGATTCTTTAATGTGATCTAGAGATTAATGTTTATTATGAAGCACCCATCAATAGTGATGGTATCTTGTTGAATTTTTTTTTATGATATGTATTGTGGGATGGGAGAACATTTTTTTATGGTTAATCATGAAGATGTATAATTGTAATTATTTTTTTTCTTTGAGGACGGGTCTCTTGAGAAACTATACATGTTAGATTTTATTTTATATTGTAGATGAGGTCCTTTTACATATATATACAATGTTGAAAATCATATAAAGAATGTGGTATTGTTTTATATAAATGAAATTACAAATTTTTTCCTCGAAAAACACATATGAACTCCAAAGAAATAAATATAAACCAAACATGATGACCAATACATGAACCTTAGAAGATAGATTGTACATGTATAGGCACCCTACCTCGATGTAAGGATAATAGAATTTGGAGCATATAATATTCAACCCTTATAAATGAGAAGCCCCTAGTTTTCTAGATGATACCCTACATATTTTGCTCTATCTTCTCTTTCTACAATCCTTCAAGCACTTAGAGGTAATACGTGTTATACCCAAACACACCATTGTATGATCAAATAAATTACATTATTTATATTATTGTGGGTAATAAAAGTAGAATAACACATTCAACCCTTATAAATGATAATCCCATAGTTTCCTATATGATATCCTTCGGATTTGTGTTCTATCTTTTCTTTCTACAATAATTACTACATTTATAGGTAATACTCATTTAAAATAATGTAGTGTATCCCAATGTTGTCATACAAATTTGCTTTTTTTAACCAACAAGGTACTCCATTAAAACTTCTTCCCTTTTACATGTTGTAACTATCCATAGAGTTTCCAAACAATTCCTAAACCAAATAAAATGCTGCAAACTAAATGGAAAAATTACAATAACATATTTAATATATTGATTCTATCTATTTTATCCATAGAGTTTCCAAACAATTCCTAAACCAAATAAAATGCTACAAACTAAATGGAAAAATTACAATAACATATTTAATATATTGATTCTATCTATTTTATCCCTATGCTAAAGGCAAAGGGAGAGAAAGAGGTGTTGTACGAAGATCACTTAAAGGAAAAAAAAATTGATTGATACATAATATTTTAAAAAATCATTTTTTTTTAAGTCAAACTATATAATATAATTTTCGAATTAAATTTACAAATATATTTAAAGAAATATTGTGTGGATTATATTTAAAAAAAGTCTTGTGTGGCTTCGGACACCAAACAATATGCAATAAAGATACATGGTTGGTTCCATTTCTAAAACCACTTATATTATTTCGACAACTACAAACTAAAATTTTACATGGAAATCATTCATTGAAAAGAGAAATCGTACACTTCCTAATGGATTCTATGATTTTTTAATTAAAATAATATAATTGAATCAAAATATTTGTAAACCAATTTAAATACAAAACCTCTCTGACATGAACGATTTTTATTGAACAAACAAGAATAAAGATTGTAGTGCTTTTAGTTTTATCAATAATTGCATTTTGCGAGCATATAAGATAAAATGCATTTTGCATTTTATCAATCATATCACTTTCTCGCACATCTACAGAAGAGACAACATGGAGGCTGATATACTTTCAAAAAAAGCTCTATCTTTGCCTTCGGGACAGATTCTCTACACAAGATGGGAAGAAGGTAACGAGGGGCCCACCTCGAGAATTAATCTTTGAAAGCCTGGACTTGCGAGCAGCCCATCCTTGGGATCTGAAACTGGACCTGATAAGACTAGTTCTCTTTCTTTGGCTTTGTGTAGTATGTTTTGAACTCTTCGGCAATATGCTTGTATAGCTCCGTTGATTAGATCTGCTATAACAGTCCTGTACACTCTTATATCCATTTGAATATAAAGCGTATTTTTTCTTGTTGAAAAAAAAAAGATATGTTAGTGAGTTGTCTATCTCATTTGGCAGGGAAAGAGTGCATTGTTTTCCCTAATCGTTGCCCACCCACCATAACAGTTGCGCATTGCGCTGTTTTCCAATTGAACCACCTAAAAGTTGAAGAAATGTCGAAGCCGCCAGTTTGGAGTCGACGATGAGGAAGACACGTGGAAACAGAATATTGGTGATAGTTAATGGACAGATGACAAGTTCCTATAAGGTTTTGATAAACGACGAAGACCTCCAAAAGAACTTCCCCTTAAAGAACACGTTTAGTGTAACTATGCATGAGCTATCATACCTCAATATTAACCAAGTACATTTTCTTATTAATAAAGTGCCATAGAGCTATTATACATTAACAATTATGTATAATCACAAGTTACAATGTAGGGTATCGACACATTTTTATTTCTATTCAAATGGATTTGAGAACTTTGTAGAAAACTATGATAAATTAAAATAATGAAAGTGTAAACCTGTTGAGTTTTTAGATTTGGTTTTTTTAGTTTTTAAAAAATAAGTTAAAAATAAATAAAAATTTATAAAGAAATTAGTAAAGTAAATTAAAATAGAT
Organism: Picea sitchensis; assembly: GCA_010110895.2. Taxonomy (NCBI): domain Eukaryota; kingdom Viridiplantae; phylum Streptophyta; class Pinopsida; order Pinales; family Pinaceae; genus Picea; species Picea sitchensis. The sequence goes on along the minus strand of SNQJ01S0060094.1, from coordinate 12,119 downwards.
ACATGAAAAGTTAATGGAATTTAATTTATTTTATTAAAAGAATAAATAAAAGAAATTAGTAAAGTAAATTAAAACAGGCATGAAAAGTTAATAGAATTTAATTTATTTTATTGAAAGAATAAATAAGTAAAGAAAATTAAATAGATTAAATTTAAAGCATTTTATTAATAAAGTATAGATAATAAAATGTAAATGAAATTACAATAAGAATTAATGAGAAAAATAAAATGAGGGTGAAGAAAAATTGTTTAACTTTAAAGCATTTCATTGAGTCGGTATAACCAATTAAAGATAAAAAGAACCAATAATCATTGGCATGTGTGATACATGCCGCCATGTATAAATAAAAAACAATAAATATTTATTATAATAACATTGGGGGAAGTGAAGGTAGCAATAAGACTTCAAAGTTTTTGGCCAATAAGATATAAATGAGATTTAAAATTTAAAATTAATCATTATTTTTTAAAACTTTAGATAAAGGAGTGTATATTTTATGGTCAACCATGAACTAATAGAAAGTCAAACCTAACTCAACACTATATACCATGCCTATCGGTAGGTATAATAAGTAAAAATATTAAAAATTTTAAACAATAAGATCATCGACATTTTTACAAAGCTATTGATACATAATATTTTTTTTTAATTTTGGGTTATGCATAGGTTTTAGGAGGTTGTCACTAAGTAAGGTGGGGGACATTGAGATAATTTAAGTGCAAGATCCTCTAAGTTATAGGACAATGTTGGAATGTGTAAACCCAACTTAAAGATTTTCTTTTGAGGGTTGATTGATCAAATTTCACCTAATAAAACTTGCTCTGTGAAAGATTGATGATGCACTCAAGTAACCTATAAGTATAAAAATATGAGCTTGGGGGTTGAATGAATATAATGAATATGAAGATCTATGTTATGCATAATGATACACACCAAACCATAGTGTTATAATGGTGTTTCTAAACACCACGGTGATTGCTTGGATTTTGTTTCTTATTTTGCAATGCAATTGTGATTTCTAACATCATCGGGCCCCTAAACCCCGATCCTTCCTATTTAAAGATGAAAACCTGCTATATTGGCCTTACACTCTTGTCATTAAGCATTTGTTAGCATTTGGACGTTTTGGAGTTGTAGGAAAGACAATTTATTTAGAGTCAAGGTATTAATGGTGATGAGGATCTCAATCTAGGGGATGATTTTATTCATATGTAGTGATTTGATTGAACTTTGTAGTTGTACAATGAATCCATTTAGAGCATAATTTTTTATGTATTTTTATTAAAAATTCCAATTATATGTAATGCAAATATTATATCTTGATGTTGTTTTGTTATATTCACCCTTACATGTTAGATACATGATCATACTTTTCATATTTGGTGTCTAATGTTTTAGATTTACATTGATGTACACGAATATTTATTTTATATTAAAATTAGAATATTTTGTGTATATTTTTAGTCGTTGGTTTGGAATTTTGTTTTCCAACTAGTTCCTCTACAATTCATGATTTTGGGAATTCAAATTTTAATTCGGTTCGGTTTCGATTCTTCTAACTTCTTTATAGAGAAGGTGAGAGTGTCAAAAACAAATATGATATAGATGAAACTAAGAAAGAAAGCTCAAAAAAATATTGGAGCAAATAAACTCTAATAAGCTAGATGAGATTAAGAAGGAGTTGGATGAGAAAGTATCTAAAATGCAAAGTGAGAAATATAAATGACATCTCGCTAAGTGGAGAAATTAACCTGATGCAGAGAGTACTTGAATTTTTTAATCTAGGTACCAAATAATTCCCTAAGGGAATAATTTTCTATAAGATGTAGAGGATGAATTAATAATATGAAGAAGCAATTTTCTTTATTCTCAAGGGGAGGTTAATACATGATCATTGTCAAAAATATTAGTATGGATGCCCACCAAGAAGTGCGACAAGGGAAGTGAAATGAATAAAATCATGTAATAAAACTGGAATCATAGGTGCAACTATGAATCGACATGGGAATATATAAGGTGTTAGAGGAAGATGAAGAACCAAAAATGGGAGCTAAAGTGACATAAAACAATGGAAGAGTTCGTGGAAGTTGGATTGTTGGCTAGTGTGAGATTAAACAGGATGATGCCCATTAGGATTAGGTTAGCCAATATTTTCATAGATATATTTAGTACATTGCTTGTATTAGAGTTGATAGAGTGTTAGGAGTCTATAGAGAGCCAAGTATAATGCTGATACACATATTGTATTATATACATGTATTCTTTATATTGATAAAATAAAATGAACGAACGTATTCCCGTGTACATGTAATGTGGTTATGTTTTGTTGTATAACATTGTGTATATGTAAACCTTGACATAATTTTGTTATAAGTTGTATGTTGTTCACACTTTGTTCGAGGGACAAAATATAGTGCACACTAAAGGCTCAAGTGCACCACCTTTCACTCCTTTCAAAACCAATAATCCTAGAAAGGAGTTTTTCTCAATTTTACCATAGTCCCTTTCAATGTCCAACTTTGAGCACATTTCATTTTGAATTTTTATGTTGGAAGAGTGAATCATTTCTTTTGCATATTCATGCTTATGAGTTTTATTAAAAAACAATCAGGGGGTGCAGTGATACCCTTACATCACATTACAAAAAGGTTTAATATTTACTCTAGACCACTCTCCCAACCCTAATTCATTTGGAGATTAGGTTGATAGGAGAGTGTTTTCTTTCCTAACTTCTTACTATGACCACTTTGAGTGCTTGTAAATTGCACTACTACTTCAACATATGTTGGAGTCTGAAATTCACCCTCGCTTCCTCCTTTCTTTGTTGTCCACTAAATCAGAGAGGATTTTCACTAGCAAGCTCTCACTATTACATTTGGGTTTCAAGTTACGATGTAAAATTGATGTTGGATTGACACAAAATTGTCAAAATTGCCCTTTTTTGGGATCTTGATTTTGGAAACTAACATTGTATTAGAAATGTTAGTTTAACACTAATTTACACATTGTTAACATCAGTATATCATCATTACTAACATCAATATATCAATGTTTTCATGTAGAATACAATTAAAAAATACCATGTTAAATCAATGATTTTAATGTGGAAATTTTGACATTAGAAACATTGATATATTGGTGTTTTCTTATGATTACGAAAACATTATATAACCACAAATATCTCACCAATATCTATCCAATGGTGTATCATGTGCCTAAAATGGATTTCATATGTGAAAGTTACAACCTTTGGATATAGTAAAGACATCGTAAAAATTTGTTGAGGGCATCAATGAGGTACGGACTTTGGACTAGATGGGATGGAGTGGGGGTTTCGAGTTTTCTATTCATGCAAGGGTGTTAAATTAATTGGTTTTCTAAGGGTGTTGGATTCTCTTGTTCATATTAATTGTTTGCATGTGTTATACTTTGTCCAACTAATTCAATGGAGGCAAGAGCGCCTTTTTAAAATTTTGATTGAAATGGAAATATTCATGGCACTTGTTGCACTTAAAAGGATTTTGTTCATAGTATATCTCCTAGACGTAGAATAAATCATCTAGATTTAGTTGTATTACCTTATGAAGGCCCTTGTCTAGGACTATTTACACACACACACACACACACACACACACACACACACACACACACACACACACACACACACACAGATGTACTGACTTTCTTTTGGAAAAGTTATGTATATGAACTTGTAGTACCTTGATTTTGACCCTTAAGTTATAATAAGTTGAAGCATGTACTATTTTCATGATGAGTTTTATGTGACGGGAGTCAAGCTATGTAAGTTGAGTTTTAATAAAACCACGTTCAAAACACGTAAATGCATTGTAAATATTCGTTCTAGTGTGAAGCCCAAGGTAAAGGCCCAACTAGTGAATGTGTTTGAGTCCCTGGGATAAGATATGGTATGGATGATATGTTTATGTAAAAGCGTCTATAAAAGGAATTACATAATAATATAATATCCACCAAAAATGTTGCTTGAGGAAGAAACAAGGAGACTATGATACCACAAGAGAGGAAGATGAAAGGGGGTGCATGGGTGATTTAACTTTGGCACTTGTCTTTTGAGGGGTATTAACCTTCTTTCCCATGCTTCCTTAAAATCCCTCACATCAATCTTGAATTAGGTGTGTTTCCAAGTACAATTGTCACATTCTTGAGAAGAGAGTAGATTTCATGTAAGAAAATGCCTCTTCTTGCTATTTGTGGGGATCATTATTCAATATAGATGGGTCATTCTTCCATTGTATTGAAGAAATGTTATTTTCACATGTCATGAGATTTTCCTCTCCTTAATAATGAGAGAATTCATGTGGGAAACCAAGGGTTGTTATGCATACAAATGGAAAGAGAATTCCATGGACATGATGTTGGTAAGAACTTGTAGAAGTTGAGATGTTTGCTACTAAAAATGTTAAAGGAAATGGGATAAGTTTTGAGGGATAAACCATGGTTTATTGATAGCTAGAATATCCACAATAACTGAAGCAAACACCATTAAACCTGTAAACTAGTTATTCCTTCTCATTAAATGTTTGGAGTTAAGTGTTTCTCTTCCAAGTTATTCCTAAAAGGAAATCAATAATTTTGGTTCTTTTTGCATGCACTGAAGAATACTGGAAGGGAAGAATATCCCTGAGGAACAATTCAACATAGAAAGGAAATGTATTCCTTTTGTTGTGTAGGGAAATGGAAGAGAGTACCATGGTTGATTGATGGTTAGATGAGCTCCCAGCGTGCTCTGAAGTGAGCATATTGGCTAGGTAATGAGAGAAATAAGTTGAATTGAGTGAGATTAGAGTCCCATAGATACTTCTTTCACCCTAGTGGTATCATGGTCTAGCTTGGGGGTGGAATCCATAGATGGTTCCTATGGTTGGGTGGTGACTCAATCCTCAACCACTAGTTCGGTGGACTTTATTAAATTATATATAAGTATTCATATTCATCTCTATGTAGAATTCTTTTATGTTTCTAATATGTTGTGTGATTCCATGAGTTCAACTATAATGAATGCATTCTATTTATGAATGGATATGTGGATGAAATTGATAATAATGCCATATTTGTGATGCAAGTAAATAAATCCTTGTTGAGAAAACATTGAGCATTTTTGTGCATGCATGTTTATTTCTATTGTGTTTGTTTATAACATGCACAATGCAATTGTTATTTCATGATTATTCTATGATGAATCTATTGATAGACACATTTGACTTGCAAGTGGTAAATTTGGCAAAGAATTCTTGTTGGCAGTGCCTTGATGGATAAGGCGAGCATCTGGGGATGCCACAAAGTGATATTAGATATCAGATTACAACATTGATATATAATGGGAATAAAATATAAGTGTTAAGATGGAATTTACAATTGCATACCAATTGTTTGGCAAAAAACCTTAATGAGAATTGGGGGGAAATGTCATAAGCATCCAAGATGATGAGCTAAATGCTCATAATGGTGATATGATGGATTTAATTTAGAATGTGGATTAATATTAAAGGCTATGGGTAGGATATGGAAGTCTGATATGATTCTCAAGGTTTATGGTTTGATTCTAGGAAATGGGCAAACTTGTGACATTTATGAGTTTTAATTTTCCAATCAGTGAGTGCCTATTCATGTCATTGTTCCATATTCCAAAAGACGTGTCCTCGCGTTCTTTATGGATGGTGGGATTTGATAAATGTTTAGTATATGGTAGTTGTAACTCATACATGCAATTAATTGAAGGGTAGAAGCTCAAGCCTGCTTGATAGAAATTGAGCAAAAATAAATAAAATCATGAAAATTTGGTATAAATTCTCAAATTTGTTGTTGATAGAAGTTGAAACTACTGGTAATGGAATCAATTTTAGTCTTGGGGAAAAAATAAATGAGATAGGAAACTCATCCTATGAACAGTTTCCTCCAAAATAAGGATTTGATATAGGTATTGTCTTCAAACTTAGAGGAAATATGTTCCAATGAATATGTTTGAATGAACCAAAGATTATAGGCTTGAATCCATGGTTGGTATCGATGTCTATACAAGAAATAATGGTATATGAATAGAGGGATTTGTATTATGGTTCATCTCCCAAAAGGGAAAAAATTTCAATATATGTAGGGCATATTTGGCCTCACTACATCGTGGGCTCACAATGTGAACAAGAGTTAATGGGGCCAACCTATTGTGCATACATGGACAAGGAAATGTATTTATGTGATTGAAGAGTGTTCATTGGAGGGGTTAGAATCCTTGTGTATATTCCAAATGAGACTATGTGTAAAACAGGTTGTATAGGAGGTTTCATAGGACATCATGCTATGACATGGAATTGGAAGATGCACCCCTCCTATCCTTGCAAAATCCACAACCATTGGATCTTGAGAAAATTGAGGATGCTTTGATTTTATGTGGAAAAAGTAAAGGGATATTAGCTCAGAGGGAGACATACATGAGACTTCTCCACCTTAACCAGGTAAGGCACAAGTATAATCAAGCTTGGATGGAAAGGACTTACAATCATTGGGAAAAGGACCCACATCAAAGGATGAAGTGAGGGGTATGTGGAGTGGGTCGTTGGAGTGCCACATTCTTTCATCTAATTGAAGTGTTGTTGAAAGATGCACCTCACTAGGAAAGTACCTCTCAACCATGCAAATTACACAACCATTGAATCATGGAGAGATCAACAAACTGCTAATTTTCTTGGGCAAAAAAATTGGTGGTTAACCGAGACCCACTAAGATCTTGATTGTTGAGTCATCAAAAAATCAACGACATGGAGATTTTACTTTAAATCAAGTTTGATTTGGTTTCACCAAGTACATTGGGTAGAGGTGACAACAATATCCACACATCATCGTGTTATTAGCACAGTGTTGAAAGGTTCTCCCTACCAATAAAGTGCACCTAAACATCACAAATTCCACAATTGTTGTATCTTGGAGAGATTGATGAAAGACATAGAAATGTTCAAGGGTGAAGGTGGGAGAGAATAACAAGGGCCTTGCTACCTTGCCACCCAATGAAAATGTGCCATGTGAAAAGTCTTGTGGGCACAATAATGACTAAAAACCATGAAAGCATAAGGAAAATGGGAAAAGACTAGTGGTTTTGACAAACATTATGGGAATAGGACATGCTAAGGAAACTTTAGTCCCACGGAGGGTTGGAGGCCATGAAGGCTTGAGGATATGGACCTTTGTGCCATCCACATCATACCTTGACCATGAAGGCATTCCACTATGTTATCGAACAAATCGATAAGTGTTGACACAAACTAATCTCCCTAACTTCAACAAGAAATTAGAACAAAACATAGCAGAATACAAGCTTCTCCTTAGATTTCATTGTAATGTAAACTAGTTCAATGAGGGACAAATGACATATCGTTTAAACATTGTTTGATCCTCTCTAGTGTCATCCTTGCTCCATATTTGGATTTGTGGGATGTTGAACATGTTAAGAATCACAAACCAACAAAGAGAAGGAACAACGATATATATATTCCAATGAAATATGTGCATAAGATCAAGGAGTTATACAATAAAAATGGAGACACTTTTATAGGGAAGAAATGTATCACTGCATTATATTGATGAAAGTGGAGAATAAAACCTATGCCTTGATGTTGCAAGGTCCCTTCCAATGGACCTTTGCTTCAACACACACACCTTTTCTCCAATGCCTTTGATGAAGAGTATTCACAACCTGACTTGGAAAGCTAAAGAAAAGCTATCACAAGTACAATCTTCAGCGAAATTCTTCATGCATAAGCCATCCTAACTTTTCCCATGAGAGATCCCTCTTTATATAGATTGAAGAGGGATGGATGAAGGGATTAGGATAATCCCACTAAATCAGATAAGAAAGTGAGATCCAAACCGATCGGAGGCCACCTCATCCTTCCAAAGATTCCATTCTAGAACCTTCGAGAATTTCACCTTTTTCCTTTTCTTGAGCATCGTTGCACCCTAAACACAAGAAGCCTGTGACGATGCCACTTTCCACTGTAGTGCAGCATGTGACAATCGGGGATCATCGCACCCTTATCATTTGGAAAGGTGCGACGATCTTCTTTGGTAGGGTTTTTAAGAAAGGAGAGATGATTGTATTTCCCAAAGAGAAAGTCTCATTTCTTCGGTAGCTTCAAGGAACAGAGGAGTAAGAAATACACATATCATCAGTGATCACGGGGGTGACCAAAATAATGTGTAACATAATTCCCCCCAAAGAATGAAATTGGAACATGTGACAGCTGAAATACTTTGTAAAATGTGTGTGTCGATAACAAGGAGCACATCGGTCGGAAACCTGCAAACAATCAAGCATATGCATAATAATATACCATTTACTAAGGTAGGAATTACCATACTCAGAATACAAGTGGCTCTAAGCATAAGTGTCAAGTGATTCATGGCCACCAATCATACACTGTGGATCCATGTCATCATGATTCAACATAGCCACGAGAAATACACTATGGATCTATGCTATAACGACTCAAATTTGGACATAGCCACGAGAAATACACAGTGGATCTATGTGTCAGTACAGACTTATGATTACTCCATCGCAACCTGGATCTATGTGATGGTATCCAGGGTCTTCATTTCCATCGTCCTGAAGTATGAATCTATCCATGTGATTACAGGTGTCGAAGTCGAACATGGTAGAAACCACTTGATTACCGGTCATTAATGGATATCATTAACAAGTGAGAGGGAAATAACCATTGATGTCAATGACCCCCAAGGTACTCTAGTACAATCCAACTAATGTGAATTAATGAGCTGAAGTTGAACACTCGATGGAATTTTCCAATCAAGGGCTAATGATGTGAACCCGTTGTTGAAAAGGAGGAAACTTGTCATTGAGGCATGCAAGTTCCAAGGTACTAAATGATTTCTAATTATGATTCCCGGATAATGAGTTGAAGTCGACAGGAAAAGAATAGTCACAGGAGGGCCTTAATGTATCCCCCATCAATGACACAAAACATGTAACAGATTTGAAGTAGATCAGAGTATGAAGTGATTCAGAACTGACTCAAGGAAGGCCGACATGGTAAGAGTTTGAGGAATGTAGATGGTCAACTCGATAGAAGGCTTGTTTATGTTGAACTTCTCTTGAACATATGAACGACACGACAATTGTCTTGGAAACATTGAATCAAGGAGGACCCAATATACAAACTTTTGGATGATCAAATGAGATACAAATGGATTTCCCAACCCAGATACAATAATGAAGAGGGGTATCATATTCAAGAGAGACTTACTAACACTAACACAGATACAGATATACATTTCTTTCCCAATTTTCCCCCACCATTTCTGGTGAGTACCTCTTTATTTTACGCAAGCTTTAGGAGGATAACATATGCTTGAAATGTAAGCTCATCCTTCGGATGAGTCCCTCGGAGTATGTTTAACGAACCCTAAGAAGGAGTGGTTTGGTCCCATATGGGTCTTTCGATGTTTGTTTTATGAGTCCAAAGAAATAAAACTCAAGGGTTTTTCATATTTAGAGAGTCTGAAAAACACTTAAAAAAAACTCCAAAATATCCTTTTTCATAAATTAGTCTAACGAGACTGAAAAAGAGATAATCTACTGCTCATCAGACGTTTTCTTCAAATACTTTTACGAGCATGAAAAGAACAAGGTCGCTCGACTATCTTTTCATGTTTAGGGAGTTTGAAAAGAGCTTAAAGGGGACTCCGGGGGGGTTCATTTTTCGTATTGTCATTACAAGTCCGAAAAAGTGATAAAAGTTCACTCGATTACATTCTCATAGTTTTACAAGCGTGAGAAAGAATAAATACCATGCTCAGCGTTTTTTACTGAAAAAACCTAAATGTATATATACATCATATGAGTTTGCAAAAACATGCAAACAGACCAAAAAGGGGTGATCCATATCAAAAGTCCAGTCATGAGACCTCTATCCTACAATATTGACACTTTGAAAAGTTCATTAGGTTTTTAACATAGGTGCAAAATATTAAAAAAAATTAAGTTAAAAATGGTAAAAATAGGTTAAATAGGTCAAAACAAAGTCATTTTACCATTCCATTTGTATTTTCACCGAACTAGTGACAAAAACCCTCATTTTCCTTTGATCTTCAAGTGACGATTCTGGAGCACTCCGTGGATGATTTCTCGAGCCATTTCCATGAGGTAGGTTCTCTTCCTCCCCTCTCTCTTTCTATAGCAAATTTTTTCAGTTTTAATGGTTAATTTTTTAGTTTATGGGAGAATTTCCAAGGGAGAGAGCACCTCCAGATCGTCGCAGGCTCGCCATATCGAAAACTGGGACGATCTAGGATCGTCGCAGGGGGTTCATTGTTGGGGTGCGACGACGTTGCACTGTGGTAAACTTGGCCCCTGCGACGACCACAACTCAATAAATAAAAAGAGAGAAAGAACTAGGGAAACTCCCAATTTTTGATGAACTAATTCATCTTTAATTATTGTTTGGCAGACTTTCCATAGTTCATCATGCTCGAATGGCAGGAAAGAGAGCATGAAGAGGAAGATTACATTGTCGAGAATGATCCCAACACCATCATGGCACTCCAAGAGTGCGGATTGCTTAATTTTTTCAAAGTGCAGGGCATGAAGGCCCAATTGGTTCTATTGGAGCACTTAGTCTGAATGTGGGACGTAAACAAACAAGTCATTCATGTCATGGTTCATACACTCACTCTAGAGATTGATGCCATCTATTTTTTGACTGGATTATCTCGTCATGGGTCTTTGGTGTCACTATCGAGAAGCAGAGGAGGAGGTGAACCAATGGATTATTATGTAGCACATCATTGCACAAGTGGTACAGAGAAACATAGTGGCAAGGTTGTCATAAAGGATGATGATGATTTATCTTTGAGGACCATTCTCTATACCATTACTCATGTGGCATGGAGTGCAGCTCCACACACGGCTTTGCAGATCCATTTTCAGTATGCTATCGAGTGCATGGAGCCTTGATTTTTCAACTGGTGTGAGGGCCTCCTCAAAAATATGAAGAAACAATTAACAAAGTGTAGGACTGATCGAATGAAACAATTCGGATATGGATCGATTTTGGTATCATTGTTTCTAGAGAGGGTCCCAATTTTGCGCCTACAACATGTGGAATGGGGTGTACCCGCTCCACAAGATCCTTAGATGAAGAGATGGGTAGACTTGATGGCACGCCATGGTGGTGTGCCAACCGTTACATATGGTCACGTCTTCTTCCAGTGGTTGAGAGATAAGCTCGTCATGATTGAGGATTATGCATATGTCGGAACGGATTTTGGTGGTAATCCCGACTTGGCACTACCTGCGGGTTCACAATGGGGAGATATAGGTAAAAAGAACTTTTTCATTATATTTTTTTTTGGTATTTTAGTTATGAAATTTTTATGTTATGTATCCAAGACTAATCAAGAGCTCTCAAAATGTAGATGTGGTGCCTTTCATGCCTCCATGATCATCTCCTATCTAGAGGCGTGGAGAGATAGGCACAGTGGTAGTTCGAGGAGTAGAAACTGAGGATCTTGAGGAGATTGAGCACAACCTCGAGGGGTTGTCTATGGATATCCCTGACATCACTGTGGATGAGTTACCTCGACGTTACCAATGCCATATTGTTGGTGTTTCAGCATCCATTGGTCAATTGCTCCGTCGTGTAGCACGGGCAGTGGTTTGTTATCACGAGAAGCATCCATGATGCATATGTATATGAAGCCATGTGCTTCAACATTTTGGTCTCAGGACACACTTTTTTGTAACTTTTGACGTTATAACACAAAACTTCTACCGACTTACTTGTCTTTATGTGTGTGTTTGGATTTATAAATGATGCAAATGTCTATCTAAAACATAATTGGCTAATGCATCTATTAATGTGTTTAGATATCTAGAAATGTGTTGATATTCAATGTAATCAAAATTTCTTTCTAAGAGGCGAATTCTCAAGTATACCCGTAATGTTAGAAATAATAGGTGTGCTTGTTTAACCATAGACAATATAGCAATATTGTCACCCAACCATAGGCCGAAGCCACCCCCGAGCACCTTAACCTTGACAAAGAGAATAATTCTAGAAGCAAACCCTAGG
>SNQJ01S0060093.1:36734-53142 GCA_010110895.2 Picea sitchensis | reverse complement strand
TATAAGTTACTTCTCTATCCCAACCCTTACACATTTATACTATTACATTAGGGATTAGCCTTTTTCAATGGACTAAAATTCCTAACGACTTCCAACTTTGTTCCTTCCTTTGCGCACATTTATCCCTAAAATTGCACCAACTGTCTTTCCTTATTTTAAGCGCACTGTACAGTTCCCAAATCTGGTCCCAAAACATCCTATCCCAATAGGCCTCCAACACTCACCTATGGGTTGTCCTGATCCACTCAAGTCTTCTACTTCTCTCCCTTCAATGTCACAACAAGATTATTGAAAGTCTCCTTTGTATTTGCGATCTTCTCCGTTTCTTATACTTATTGCTCCACAATATAGTCTTCCATATGCAAGGTAAATGCTAACTTAAGGCGTTCTTCCTAAACAATAGTTGAGTTGAATAAGCATGGAAATCCTTCAGGTATTTTAAATTTCTCCCTCAATATGGTAGATGGTTTTCTTGCTTCTCAAGTATCATAAATATTTCAATACCCATGTTCTTGTTGCACATAAAGTTATCTTCTGTTGTTCTTCGTGTTCCTATTGTTCTTCCTGATCCTTCTCTGGTTGTTTTGTCTCATTCTGCGTTACTCCCCAATATGGTAGATGGTTTTTGTTTCTCAAGTATCATAAATATTTCAATACCCATGTTCTTGTTGCACATAAAGTTATCTTCTGTTGTTCTTCGTGTTCCTATTGTTCTTCCTGATCCTTCTCTGGTTGTTTTGTCTCATTCTGCGTTACTTCCGACATGGGGGTTTTCCATTTTTCTTCCTAGTCATTTACCATCTCACTTTGTTGTAAGGATTTCTAGGTGGCACATGTGCTTTGGGAAAGTTTTCCAAGATTGGATCTGTTGCTTCCTCTCTCGAGATTTATTACTGCACCAGTGTTGCGGCCTGCTAAGTTAGTGCATGGTTTATTCGTTACTGATGTGTAAGATATTGTATTTGGTGGCACCATAGCTCTTTGTACCTCTATTTGGTATGCAATACAACCAAATCTCTCTTTCGTAAGATTTGCCTCTCCTCTAGCTCTCTATTCTATGGAAATGTCAAGTAACAATAACCCTTACTCATCGCCCCATGTTCTTTTTTTATGGGTTGTTGCCAACTGTTATCTTCTTCTTTGCACTCAAAATTTCTAGTCCCATCTCATTGTATTCACATTCAATTATGTCCATATTCTGCATTAAATTCATATATTTTGATGGATCATGGTATGGGTTTCTATCCTATCAATATCTTCATCGTCACTTTTCATTTATGACCATGCATTCGTGATGGGTACGATTTTTCTCTTAATGCCTTACTGCTCCCTCACTTAGGTTCTTTATCTTGGTTCTTCACCTCCTTCTGCAAGTTCACCCAATTTTCCTTCCTTTTCATGACATTTTCTTTTATTCATCTTTTACCTTTGAACAATGCCCTGACAGAGTAAATCATCTCTTCAAATTTTATTATGGCTTTCCTCAAGATCTTTATTGATTTTTCTTTTCTTTTCTTTTCTCTATAATACAATATAATACAAATACTAGGGTACACATACTGCGAACTCAAACTATTGTGGGGAAACACCTCTTCCCTATATATTTTTATCCAAATACAATTTATTATCCCTTCCATGGTTTTCCCATTCAATTTATCCAACTAAACAATACTTGCTTCTATCATAACGACAAGACACAGACTCCAACCAATGCGTTTGGAACTTTCCAGGGTGCTACAAATATTTCATGTCATAGAGAAGTACCCAGTCTCCTATCTCGAACTTCTTCTGCTTTACTATGTATGTTCATACCATACCTTTTGTGCGCTTTCATGTGCCTTAACATGAAACTCATGACAAAATGTCTTCCTCCAGTTCTACTAACTCTTGAATTATTTTCTCTACTATGCCAGAATTAGTAAGCTCTGTCAACACCTAATGCGCAACTTGGGACAATGAATCTGTGGGCATAATTTAAGCCTCAACCATATGCTAAAAATGGTGTTTGCTCATGTCAACTTAAATGTAGTCAGTATTCCCATAGTAGAATCCTCAACCCATTCAACTTGATTTATATTTATATATCTTTTATAGCACATCCTCCGTGAATTGTTAAATACTTCCATCAGTTTCGCTCAATTTGAGGATGATAATGTGTGCTCTTCTCGTGGTGAATATGAAATTCCTCTATCAAATAAGCAATCGTTCTTTTCAATAAATAAGTCCTTGATCACTCATAAGTATTCTTTGATATCCAAACCTTGTAACAACATTCTCAAAAAAGAAATCACACAATAGTCTTCGTGTTGCAATCTCTAATAGGTTCTTCTTCAGCCCATCGGGTCAAGTAATCTATTTCAGTGATTATATATCTTTCTCCCGACCTTTTTACTAGTGGGTTGATCAGTTGAATTAAATCAACCTCCCATTTATCAAAATATTTGAACGTAACTTGTGGTACTAAAGGAATCTCGTCTCTTATGGATGGATTTCAACTCTCATAGACATCACAGGCTTGACATAACTCCTTAGTTTTCTTATGAAGGGTGGGCCACCAAAAGCCTCCTCGTGTGAAAAATATTTTGAGTTGTCACTTCCCCTAGATAGTGGCTTCCTGTGACTCCTTCATGTGCCTCTGACAATATCATAGACCTTTCATGCCCAATACACATCATCGGAGAATACCATCTGCACCTAGATTATACAAATTCCTCTCTATAAGATGATAATATGATTCCTTTACTACTAAATATTTCTTCACACAATTCTAAATTCGTGATACCTTTCTTAGAACCTGACCATATTTGTGAATTAACTCATCTAATTACCTATAATCGTGAAAAAGTGCATTTGGTGACTTCATCCAAATTACATCTCCCTATTAGTATGTACCTACAAATGATTAGGTCCTCGAATAATTTCGCTAGTTTCACAATCACTTCCTAAATTCATACCTTTGAAATAGGTAATATTCATCCTGCATATCTTCCCTCCAACACTAGTTTTTAACTAAGTATCCTTCAACACATAATGATTCATATGAAGGTCTTAAAATGTGATCCAAAGGTATAATGTTTAAAATTATGTAGTGGATACACCATTTCTAGTCCTTCATGCTCTATAGTAGTGTAATTATTTTCAATAGTTGACAAATTCCTACTAGAAAATGCAATTGGATGGTCCAAGCCTCCTTCCCCTTGCTAAGGTATAACTATGTTTAACACTATATATGATGCATCTAGATGGACATGGAATTCCTTCATCCAATATGGAAATACTAAAATTGGCACGGTAACATGTTTTTTCTTCAAGGTATCCAAACTTTGTTGACATTTCTCATTCCATTGAAACTTGACCTCCTTCTTCATTAATTTCTCCAATGGAGCTATGATATGCATGTATCCTCCAATAAGATTTATGTAGTACCACGATCATTCAATGTTTCTCTCAGTTGTCGTGACTAACGAGGTGGTGGAAAATCAACAATAAAACAATCTTCACAAGATAAAACAAAATCCCTTGTTTACATACTACATGAACCAACAAGATACCAAATGGTCTGCGAAAAATGCACTTCTTTAGGTTCAAATAAATATGGAACTGTCTACATATGTACAACATCAAGCACATAGTTTCAACATCGTATTTTAACAAACTGGACAATGTCCAATCATCTAAAAATACTTCTACTTAACTTATGAATAAATTCCTTTAAAGCACGACAAAACCGAGAAAAATTGTCGACACATTTTTCAATCCAAAGGCATGAATGTATATTGATAACATCCCCATTATATCACAAATGTTGTCTTATGCCTATCTTGTGCACAATCTAATCAAGTGATATCCGAAGAATCTATCAAGAATGAATAAGCTTCTTGTTCCCTTACATTTTCCAAAACTTCATCTCTAAATGAGGTAGTAAATAGGTCATGTAAGCAAGCATCATCCACTTCCTCAGATCCAGCACACAAATTATGATTCCACATGTTTTTTTATCCCTAATCATTGTCAAACTAATCTATTTTTACTCTATGATGTGTCTAATAATCCCACTAACATTTCATCAATTTCTACTACTGGACATATATACTGGGTTCAATTGATATGGTCTCTAATTCACTAGATTGAAATTTAGATTCAAATGAATATCCATCTACCCTATCTCCCCAACAATCCCTTTAATTTTTGAAATGTAGTCGGAAAAAGATCCTTGTATTCATGCAATAAATCAATAATTTTCTGGGTCAGCTTTCTTCATTCCAGTGATCTCCAATGTTCTCAAACTTTGGATTATCCTTCATACCAATATTCACTTTATGCATTTTCAATGGATTTGCATACTCAACAAATTCAAGCTCGGCACCTCTATACTACGTGCTCTCTTTTAGTTTCTATTATTTTTGGGTCTTCATCATCCTAGTATTTTCCAACAAAATTATAGAATTACAAAACCTCTTGAAAAATCACAGAATATCTAGGTGCACTACATAAGGCTTCTAGTATATTCAATTCTTCCGATATAAAGATATCGGTATTGATAATATGCAGAGTTGTGTCTACTGAAGGGTATCATATTCAAACTTGAGTTTTACCTTAAAGTTGCAAGTCAAGTCTTCCTAGTCTGTTGTTCCTCTATGTACTTAGATTTGTAAGTACTATTTCTTTGAGATCATGTCCAGAAAGTGTACAACAAAGTGCACCCATTCCTTCTTAGGTAGCGAGATTCATGTCGCAATGCACTATGTAAAATGATCTATAGGAAAAATCAACTTGATACACTTCTACACGAAATATTCAATTTATGTTGTGAACCTGACCTGTAAAATCCTTCTATTCTTCCAATTCTATATTCTATCCTTATGCACAACCCACCATCTTGAAGGAGTGATTTTCATTGCAATATCTAAAGCTAGAAATATTTTTTGATATGGTATATTCAATTCAAATTCTCTTATAAAAATAATCTACATTGGTTAGTCTATTATGCTTTTGGAGATCACATACTCAGATCCAATCCAACACAATGTGCAGATAATATGAGCACACATCCTTGTATATACTTTGTAATCTTTGCTGCTACAATGTTCCAAGGTTTTTTTGAATCCGGACGACAATAAATGATACTTCTCCAACTAAGTACACCTTTAGTAGTAGTTTTAACATAGTCATCAATCCGCGTGGTCAGCATCAGAAGGTTATTGAGTTATTTTCCTCTTGTTGATTCCACATATCATCTTCCTTTTGTGAGATCCAATGGCTATAACTCCCTCAAGTATGCCATTTGAAATATTGTTGTCTCTCTTTTCATCAATAATGGTCCAAGCTATCAAAACCTAACGAACCAAGTAAATATGATACGTTTACTATCATCTGTTATCTCGATTAATTCAAAATTTGTTGTGTTCTGCACTCCATCATCGATGTTAACATTCACCCCTGTCAGTATTCCAATCAGAACAATCTTGTGTTGGTTTTCTAGCCTCAATTGAATAGGTGACCGGATCAACTTTTGATTTTTCTCTATCATTTCCAATCTCGCCTGTAATGACATTCACAATTTATCCTAGGTCCAAATGATATTATCCATTTCATAATATCCTACCTGTGTATTAAGTCAAAATTCCTTATTCATCCTTTTCTTGTGTTGTACTTGGTTAACTGCTCATTGTGCACTAGGGGCTCCTTTATCTTGTGTGCACTGGTCGATCATCTTGCACAGTGAGTTCAATTTAGTTTCATCCTCATTAGTTCTAAACAACCCTTTAAGAAACTTTTTAGAGTAGTATTTTCTTAGCTTTCCTTTCTGTCATCGAGTGGTCATAGGATGGAGGCATATCATACATAGGTATTCGGTCATACACAAAAGGTAAGGTCGACAAGCATCATATTATGTTTCTAACAAATCCTTTCTTTCTTTATTGTATGTGTCTCTATTCTTCAAGGGTAAAACATTAGAGGAGGTTTTGTTTCTTTCTTGACCCACTGGTTAGTCTGAATTCCTTGTTCCTTCACATCAGCTCCTATTCTTTCTTCTCCGTGTGTAATTGTTTCTACTCTTGATCAATATTCACACTCTTCTACTGCTATCATATTGTAATGATCCCAATCCATTATGCAAGGATCATCACTGCTTTTGGGTGTCTTTTTAAACTTCTTTTCTTTTAGTGATGTATTTTGTCAAACACTTTGTTCATCTACCTTTTAGATGTGTTTATATGTGTGTATGCAAAGAAATAATAAAAAGAGATAACTATGGAACATACCTCAAACATATATGCACAAGATGGACAAGCCAAAAAATATCAATTCTTCCTTATTCATAAATAGAGAAACCTCCTACAATGAAGATGTCGATTTGAAATGCTCAATAGATGGCCAAGAAAGATAGACAATAGACAAGAGCTACTACAAAATGATCCTAATACAAAAGATGCCTCCAGCAAATAAGAAATGAAGATCAATACAAGTGTATCTGAATGCTAAACTCTCCAGATGAAGAATGCCATGCTCCAATAGAAGGTCGAAACCCTCACAACTCGCCCCCAAGGCTGGCAAGTGTCCAATCACCCTAATAAATATGCCAACCGATAGATCGTGTGATGGTAAGAAAAACCTGTGTGTCAATCTCCAAGATCCTCTCTCAATCTCAGAGATTCAAACTCTAATCTAATGGTGCTGCTCACTGTATGACCTAAACCCTAGATACTCCGCTCCTACTTAAAGGAGGCCTCCAAATGCCATGAAACTTTCCATAAATATAGATCGAGACATTACAAGTCACTAGGTAAAGTATCAGGGACAGATATGAAGTGTAACCCCTCCAATGTACTAGATCTCGATCTCAAAACTTCCTCTTCTTCAATTCGCCCCACTGCTTTCAAGGAAATAATCAGCCATAAACTGCCTCGTAGCACTAGATCTCATGTCCAAGGCCTTGCAATGAAAAAACAAGTGATAGGCAATCCTCAATGGCCCTGCCAATCTCCTACACCCAATCTCTCTCCAAAGATGGTGCGGCCCCCCCTTGCTGGAAACCCCAAACTGGTGCACCATCTCTTTATCTGCACATGAAAGTCCCATGTAGAATCCCTCTCCCCGTGCAACTAAGTAGATATGGAACCAGAATGGTGTGGGAGAATAGATCTCTGAGACCAATATTAGGACAAGATAGGTGGAATCTTTCACCACCGAAATGTCCTCTAGGGTTTGTTGTGCCAAAACCCTAAACCCCCAATATTGGGCTCACTTACTAGAGTTTCTAAATCAAAAAGATAAAAATACATGAATGAATGTGAAGAGGCCCTTGCTTTTCCTTTATACTCTTTAGCTCACCTTGTCCCTCCAAAGTGACTTATTTACATATTTAATTAATTAATTAAACTACTAATTAATTAATTAACCTTTACCTTTGAAAAACACCTTAATTCTCCTTGTGGATTCCTTGGCCAATGAAAGTCACTCTAGCCATCCCATCCTATATTATTGCTCCTCCAAATTCCAATGAGCTTTTATTACACTCTAGAGTGTTCCTCCAAGTAATGTAGCCCAAAATGACATCTTCAAGGAGTTCCATTAACTTATAGCTCAAAATAGTCAAAATCATGGAAATCGCTGGAATGAAATGAAACCACAAAGCCGTCCTCATATGAATGGCTCACAATGATGGAATATGATAATCAACGCAAGTTGTACCCCACAATGCCTCCCAAATACCCATGCATTTCTAGCACCTATCCTACACTGGTCATCATAAATATCACTGCGGATGATGTGTCCCAAAGTGGGGACATTACAAATTCTCCTCATAGAAAATTGCTTGTCCTCAAGCAATACCCAAATCCTCAAGTAAAATACTGATCCTATGTCCACTATGGGATACATAGTAGAACCCATCCAACAACATGCACCACAGTATACTCATCCCCCTCGGATCCTTATCGGGAAGTGAACTGCAATACTCGGTGAAGAATAGTCCTGGAAGATATCAACCCTTTGAACCTCTTGCATATGACACATTGCCTCATATTGGAATGAGTCCATTCTCCAAATCTCTACCAAGATCCACATCAGCCCAAAGAACCCATACGATGATGCCGTAATGAGGTACTACAAGATCTTCATGAGGCACCCTCGCTGCCAGTTAAATGGAAAGTTAGAATAACATTACCCTACAATGGTCCACTCTCCCATATCAATCAGTGAAATGCTCAACCATGCAATCCATGGATCCCATGTTAACCTCTATCGAAGATCACCACGCTGGCCCTGCACTACTCTGACAACGACTGTCTATCCCCTACATACACTCTGAATCCTCCTCTCTTGGATCCTCAAACTTAAATACCTGTGACCACCAGACCAACTGTCCAGAAACTGTATCTGTAAAGACACCTTTGTAGAAGAAGTACCTGTCCAAACGCCTCCATGCCCTATCATGATTATTAAGAGGAAGAAAAGGTCTCACCACATAGGACAAGTACCTACAAACCCACTCCCATCCAACCCAAAGTGGGAGGTGTGGCTCTGCACCACTGGCTGCCATGTAGTGAAACATCCCGCTTAACCAAGTGAACTCCTAGATCCCATGGTAAAGTTGGAATTTTATCACTTCTAGTCTCCTCTAGTTTCTCCTGTGTTGGACTAATCACTGTCTGAAGCCTTCTGCGCTCATCTGTCATCACCATGTATATGATGCTCACCATCACACACACCAAGTCTCAATTGTTTGACTAACACGGTCCACCTTTGACCCGCTGTATGCCATAAAATTACTCCTATCATGAAGTCTCAGACTACTCACTCTCCATTCTACTGTAGCCATGTCCTATCCCTCCTCACATTGTTGTTTATGATAAATGTGTCAGGACAGGATAATAGAAGCATCTGCACCTGACTGTATGATTGGGAGGTGTCACATGCTTGGTCAATCCTGATTTTACTGTGGCTCGTCCATCTGTATCCATGAAAGATGCTCTCCCATGGTCATCACCGAGTCCCAACAATCCATCCAAAGACAACCATAAAACTCCTCCACCTGCTGGTCAACCAACCTCCATCTCTCATCTACCATAATCAAGCAAAATGGTGAAGGTGAGATCTCCACAACTATGTGCCATGAGGAGTGACATCTACATACTCCCCGAAGTGTGTCTCCTCCCCACACCAGTACCCTCCTCAATGCCACCACACTTCTGCCAACACTTGCAGGAACTATCGTCATCACTTGCATGTCTACATACTCATGTCATCTCCGAAACTCATGTTGCATCATTACGTAGATCTCAAGGCATAATCGATCAATTCTATATGGATATCAACTTACCCCTAAGAGACAAAATGGAAGTGTCCCCATCGACCGTGCTCCTTTGCTATATCATCAACATCCTCTGCCAATGTGACTGACTGATATGACCGACTGTTCACTAAGACATATGAAGTGGATCTCTCACTTAATCTCCTCAAGAGACCCATCTGATATTGACTCTGATTCTTGAAGGGTGGTCTGGGTGCCTCTCAAGAATCCTCGAGGTTTCCAACTCCCGAGAGGAGAGGTCTCATTTCAGAACTCCTCAGCCTCTCTGTGTGGACCTATGATACAACTCGGCCAATCCCTCGCAGAGGGTAGTCTCACACTATCATCAACTACAGGTCGGGCCCTCATTGTAGACACTCTCTCTCTAAGAGTGTGAAAATCATCCACGAAAAATCCTCCATCTGAACTACCCTATGCCACTGATGCTCTTCCAACCGTGACCGCCATCATTGCATGCATGTGATCAATATGTCTAGTGGTTTCCTTAATCATAGCCTCACTAACTCCCACCAGGTTGCTAAGTGGTGTGACTCCTGATGATAGTCATGTTGGAGTACCCCTCATGCCTCTCATCAAGCAAGTGCCATCACTAACACTCTCTCAGAAGATAAAGTGATGAACTTCCTGCTGTCTATTGTGCCACTAGGTACTCCTGTATGCTATTGCATCCCATCACTAGATGCCATCTCCTCACTATACCAGATTCTGTGGCGAGAAGATGTATCCTCCGCACTCAACCCCACATCATCTCAGACCTCGATCCCATATAGCTATATCTAGACACGTGCTATCGTCATCCCGACTTCCAAAGAGTGCATCCTCATCCATGCAATCTGATCCTAGCAGTAAGTGCTCCATCAACCTATCAACATCTCTCATCAAGCTCAACCACCGGAGTCTCCAATAGTTGTGACTACATCTCCTCTGACTGACCTATATATGTGGGGTCAACTGCATGTGTCTCCACTCTCCTCCCGATTCAGGGTCTACCTCATCCATGGTGTGCATCCCTACACTAGGCTCATCCATCATACCTGATGTGCCACTGATCTCCTCATCTAACGTGTCTATCATGGGTGTCTGAAAATGTGTCAGATGTGTCACGCTCTCATAGGAATCTCTTGATCTCTAGGTGCTAACACGTGACTCCTCACTAGTGTCACCACTATACTGAGACGTAAAGACATCAACACCATGCAATATGCCTGCTGAAGTAATGGTACTATCACCTGGTCCTCTTAACTGTCTATCCACTATACAAGAATCATTATCCTCCTCAAGCGTGCAACAATCACTAGCCTCTGTGCAAGAATCATCATCACTATCCTCTAAGGTAGAGTCACTATCACTAGCCTTCTATGAAAGAGTCACTGTCATCATCTGACTGCTTTGAATCCACATCTATCTCTCCACCCTCACACACCTCACTGCCAGACATGCCCCAATAATGCTCCTGATCTTTATCCCTACACCTATGATCTAGTTCCCACGAACCCTTGCAACTGTGGCAAGGTTGCATGCCCCTACTGGGCATGGGGTTTCTCCATTCTTCCCACCATATAACTGCTCCTTTTTTCTTTTCACCTGCTATAATCATCCCCAGTAAAATATCCCATTTTGTCTAATGAGATTTCTAAAGGTCACATATTGTGTGAAGGTTATTAGAATCTAGTTTTGTTAAGGCTATCATACATGATCTCCAACCATGGTATCTCTCAAAGGCTATCTCATCCACTTCTTTCCAACTATCCATTTATCCCTATGGAATTTCAGTTTGCAGGATTTAAGCTTCGATACCACTTTAATGATCCCAAGCTATTATGCAAGGATCACTGCTTTGATGTCTTTTAAAAATTTTTTGAGTGAGGTATTTCATCAAACACTTTGTTGATCTTACCTTTTAGATGTGTTTATATGTGTGTATGCAACAAATAATGTAAAGAGATAACCATGGAACATAATTTCAACCATATTAAATAAGATAGACAATCCAAAATATCTCAATTCTTCTTTTATTCATAAAATAGAGAACTCACTACAATGAAGATGTCGAGACTGAATGTCAAAAAGATGGCCAAGAAGATAGACACAGACAAGAGCTGCTACAAAATGCTCCATAATACAAAAGATGCCTCCAAAGGTTAAATAAGAAATGAAGATCAATACAAGCAGATTCTGAATGCCAAACTCTCCAACAAAAGAATGCCACGCTCCAATAAAAGGCTGAAAACCCCTAATAACTCAATTCCTGGCCAAAAGTGTCCAATCAAATTCTAATAAATAGTTAACTGATAGATTCGGTGATGTTAAGAACAACCCAGGTGACTGATCTCCAAGATCCCTCTCAATCAGATCTGAAATCCCCACTCTAATGGTGCCTTAATGGATGACTTAAGCCCTAGATAATTTGGCTCTACTAAAGGAGGCCTCCAAATGCTCTAAACTCTTCTAGAAATATAGATTGGGACATTGTAAGTCACTAGGTAAAGTCTCGTGGTCAGACCAAGTGTAACCCTCCAAACGGACTAGATCTCGATCTCAAAAACGCCTCCTTCTCTTCAATTCGCCAAACTGCTCAAGAAATAATCTAAGCCATAAACCTGGTTCTTAAAGCACTAGATCTGATGTCCAAGGTCTCTACAATGAAACCCAAGTGATAGAATACTCAATGGCCCTTCCAATCTCCTACAACTAATCTCTCCAAAGATGGTGCGCCCTCCTTGCTGGAAACCTTCAATGGTGTGCCCTCTCTCTTCATGTACCTATAACTGGTGTAAAAATATCCTACAACTAAGTAGATATGAACTAGAATGGTGTGTGGGAGAGTATTGCATCCAAGACCAAGCTTGGGACAAGATAGTGGGAATCTTTCACCACTGAAGTCGCCCTCTAGGGTTTGTTATGCCAAAACCCTAAAAACCCCCAATATTGGGTTCACTAGCTAAAAAGCCGTGAAATCAAAAGATAAACATACATGAATGAATGAGAAGAGGCCCTTTGCCTTCCTTTATACTTTTTGGCTCACTTTGTCCCTCCAGTTTTCTATTTTGAGCATTTAATTAATTACTAAACTACTCTTTAATTAATTAATTAACCTTTTTACCTTTGAAAAGCTCCTTATCTCTCCTTGTGGGCTCCCTGGCCACTGAAAGTCACATCTCTAGCTATCCCAGGACTTATATATAGTGTTTATCCTCCCATTCCAATGAGCTATTACACTAAGAGGTTCCTCCAAGTAATGTGCCCAAAATGACCTCTCTTTCAAGTGAATTCCATTGACTTATAGCTCAAAATAGTCAAAATCATGGAAATCGTCGGAATGCAACGAAACCAAATCCAACCTATGCGGAATGGATCATAATGATGAAATATGATCATCAATGCAAGCTGGACCCCACAATGCTTCTCAAATACCCCTGTACTCGCTCTAGCACCCATCTGGCTACTCTGGTCATCATAAATCTTTGCCCTGTGATGATGTCCCAAAGTGGGGACATTACACATATGCACATTCTGGCTCCTCTTTTCCTACCACTTTGTAATCATCTGTGGACAATATTTTGTCACATGATCCAACTGTATACAATATGTGCACGTTGTAGAGGGATTCATACAATCTCACGCCAAATTCCCAGGTTCGTCATAGTTGTAACATACAATCGGTCCTCTTCCTTTGTTGAATCCTCCTCTTCCCTAACCTCTAAATCCTCCTCTTCCTCCTTTTTTATAGCCTCTAAGAGTATTATATTGCAATACCCCTCCTTCCAGTCCTTCTTCCCCTTGAAATATGTATGCATTCGTGGTGAGCTCTCTCATGAGATCAAGTGCACAACATTCATTTTCGTCATGTCCTACTAACTTACAAAAAATACAAAATAAGTTCTTGGCAATTCTTTGATACTTTTTCATGAAAGGACAAGTAGTAGGGTGATGACCCATTATTCTACATATTTCAAAATATACTCCCCATCCTAGTGGCAAGGGTTTCGAGGATCCTGTAGCCAAATATTCTTTAAAAGTTGGACACTTCTTCTTATTATGACCTTCCTTTGCGCATGTGGTAGACCATACTTCTTCCTTCTTTTATTTCCCTTTATCAAGCTCCTACAACTTAATTGTCAATGCTTCTAACTATAACTGAAGCTCAGTTATCCCTGCACCATTTTCTCATATAGGGGATGCTTTCAGTTTCATGGAGATATCTATCACTTATGACTGTGACATAATGGTTTTTTGCATCAAGGGGCATCATATATGTGGTAACAATCCCACAATGAACCATTCCATATGCTAATCATCTAGAATATGGAAGGTTAATCGATCCATCAATATCTTGAATCTTTGATCAAAATCCCATACTGACTCATTTTGTAGCTGCTTGATCTCTTTTAGTTCTATAATACACCGCGACACAAACTTTGGTTTTTGGAATTCCTTTAACAAGGCTTTCCTAATGTCTACCAACATTTTAGCTTGTCCCATAGGCACAATAGAATGACACTTCATATAATAGAGTAACATGTGGTATCTGAATGTCATCACTAACTGCGTTATTTTCGCATCATCATCCTATACGTTCTTCACGGTCCATATGTCTTCACAGACAAACAAGTGTTGTTTTGGATCTTTTGTCCCTGCTCCATGAAAGACATGCATTTTCAAAGTGGGGTTTACCACTGCCATTGTGTACTGTGTAGTATTCTTCTTTAGTGTCACCAACTGATTCTGGTTTGTCACACTACTTCCACTACACTGACTGCCTTTAGTAGTATCCTTTCATCCCTCACAAACTACAAGTGTTCATGACAAAGTTTCATATCTTGGAGACATACGGGGTCGTGGGTTCAATGCAAAGTCTAGCCTGAGTAGGGTTATTGGGATGTGATGGATATCCTTCTACTGGACTGAGATAACGATATTTTTCCTTTTCCTCTATGCGTGGTATTCCTTTGATTTGGAGTATTACACCAATTTCTCTTTCCTAAACATCACTATGTTTCTCTTCTCTCTTAGCCACAATCCTCTTCATATTGTACCGAATTGTTTTTCCACTGTGCAATACTCCAATATCTTCTTCCATCGCACATTATTCTTCTCTCGACATTATCATTCCATCTATTCCTTATCCATTATTTCCTACATCCCTCTTCTTCATACACTCATACCATCCCCTCGTCAGCCCCCGATACCCCTATGCACACAAAGTCTTGTAGCTACTAGGGAAATTAGATTCATAATCCCCTTATCACACAACAACATATCTATCCAAGTAGATAATGAATTCAAGTATCTTCCACGTGGAACTTTAAATAACTCTCTCTTGGAAACACTATATGAATGGGTACAATCTATAGAAAACTCTGTAACATAACCCCCTAATACACTATCCAACCAGAAATCATTTGCACATGAGATCCATTTACTTATAGTATTAACTTGTTGAATCAAATCATGGGTCCAATTCCTTGGAATAAAAGTGCGAAATATTCTGTTATTTTTCAGCTAACCTCTATAACCACTCAACCAATACTATAGGGAAATTAACAAATAAAATCTCATGTAACTCAGTAAATACATACCTCTATAACCACTGCTCTGAACTGATCCTTGGGTTCTTATTCTGATTTATGGAAAACTCACACTCTTTTTCCTCTCAACATTGTCCAATATCTTCCTTAGTCGGCCTCCACATTCCCCTCAGTCATATATCCTAGTCCCGACAATGGAACCATTTGTTGGCACACATTGGGAAGACCCCAGGTTCAACATTAATTCACAAAAAAAACCTAAGATACTGACCCTTTTGGTATCAACTGTAAGTAGGTGAAGTCTCACTAAAGGTATCTATGGGGACTGTAGGAACCATGTTTCCAAAGTAATGAAGGGATGAGATGCATTCATCATAACAATTACACTTATAATTTCTTAATTATACCATTTATCATGTGAGAAAAATCATCAGAACAAATAACATATTAATATTAACCATACATTATAAGCATGCAATAAACAAAACAATAAACACATAATAACAGATCATTACATAAATACACCAGGATTTAAAGTGGTTCACCCAAGATGGGATACATCCACAATGATCAACTTCTTATATTATTCATAAACATCTCTTACAAAATATGCACATTGTGCCCATACATTATTCCCTTGTTGTTCTCCTATCCTTATATTTGTCTCTCTTCACTCTTACATTCACGCATACAGTGCGTACTTATCTCTCCTTACTCTTATTCACTTTCAACTTACTCGACTATATTAAATTCTAATTTACTTATCTATCCCAAACTTTACATATTATACTATTACATTAGGGCTTAGCCTTTTTCAATGGACCAAAATGCCTAATGACTTCCAACTGTGTTCCTTCCTTTTTGCGCACTGATCCCTGAAATTGTGCCTACTGTCTTTCCTTATTTTACGTGCATTGTGCAGTTCCCAAAACTGGTCCCAAATGTTTTTATCCCAACACATGGTTGTGGAGGAATTTCCATATGAGGGGATAAAATTTCATCAAGACCTTGATCTTGCATTTATCCTTGGGGTAATCTTGGTAAGAATGAAAGAATTTCCTTTTTTCTTTTTTTTTGAATTTTATAATGTTTTTGGAATTTTAGATATGTATTTTTTGTTTATGCAATTTATCTAAACAATTTTTTGTCTTGAAAGAAATGCAGAACCAAAACTACTAGTTGGATGGGCTTGAGATTGTCTCTAGAGAAATGATGAGGATTCATCCTAGGAGGAGAGGGATGATGTTGGTGACATTTGTGAGGTGTAGTAGAACCTGGAAGGGTTGACTATGGGGATACCTACCACGTGGATGGAGGAGAACCCACCAAGGTTACAACGCCACATGGTGGGTGTGTTCCACCCATTACTTTAGCTTCTCAGGAAAGTGGTCCATGCAATGGTTTTATACCATGACACTCATGTGGATTGGGATAATGAGAGGATAGTCTCCCAACTATTGTACTATGGCACATATGATTAGTCAGTCGATATTTACTATATCTAGATGGGCCATGTATCCCAATTGTTTACACTACACAATTTTTGGGATGATGCAATCAAACA
>SNQJ01S0060093.1:0-26779 GCA_010110895.2 Picea sitchensis | reverse complement strand
ACTAGATGGAGAAAAAGGATAAGGGTGGATGAAAAGAAGGTTCAAATACGAGACTTAATGAAAGACTCGACTCGACAAGAGAGGTGATTGTTTCATTTTTTAACGAGATTGACATAGGAAAAGAACTATGCTCAGGGCTCCAGGTTCAATCCCCGGATTTCTGTTTCATTTTTTAACGAGCTTGCTACAGAGATAAAAACTATGCTCAAAGCCTCTGTTTCATTTTTTAATGATATTGCTACAAAGAATAAAAACTATGCTCATGGACTCTTATTGATCAAGGCTTCCACGAGGATAATTCTCTAGAAGGACACCATGTCAAGGGACAAAAATTGGTCATGGAATCCAAGAGATCTTCACTAGATGGAAGAAGAATTCTATGGAAGGAACACATGTCGAGGTCCATTATAGGGGTAAGGATATCAGCCTCCAGTATCCCTACCGAATATATTACCATGCCAACTACCAAATCTAAATCATCGGAAGTTGAAGTCATGGGAGACAATGGAAAATCAACATCAGGAGGGAAGATAGAGTGTATATCTTCCCGAATTTCTTCCTGAGGGGGAATAAAAGAAGATCGATGATGGTTATCATACAAAGATATCTCATCAATGATCCTCATTTCCAAAATAGATTCATCAGAGGGAAAAATTGGGGAAATGTAATCGATCTCAGATGACAAGGAATTTAACCACGATGGCATCGAGTAACTGTCGGGTGCCAATAGATGTTGGTCATTCGAAGAGGGAGAAGTGGATTGGATAGCAACGTAAGATTTTTCTACTGGACTAAGTGGTATGGTCTCACCTAGTGCATCGAATTTCAAAGGACTAGGTACAATCCAAGGGTCAGATGATTCCAAAGATTGATAAGTCATGGTCGAAATCATATCGATGGTGGAAATATGATGTGTAGTTGGTGGAAGTGGTGTAGGGAAGGTACCCATAAGGCTATAATATTTCAGCAAGCCAACACCAATGCTTTCATACATGATCTTGTGATCTCCCAGGAATGGAATATTGTTGGTAGCAGGAGTGCGAGCGTCAGGTGTGCAGAAATCCAACTGATCGATGGTGATAATTTTACCCTGATGAGGAAATTGTACACATCGAAAGACTGATGAAGCAATGATAGTCATAGCATAAAACCAACTTCTTCCAAGTAACAGGTTGTAATCGAGGGGAGCATCGACCACCTCGACATCAACAGTGACAGTTTTGCCACCCAACTAGATGGACAGGGACTGTAAAATCCCATGGGGATGAAAACCTCTCCCATCGAATGCGCGTAACATCATTGGGGATTTGTTAAGTGTGGGTGATTTTAAACTTTTCCAACATGCTAAAGACATGACACAAGTAGAGGCTCCCTCATCCAAGATGATTCAGTGAATTTGTTGATTATGAACAACAACATCAATTTGGAAAGCAAGTTGGTGGGAGAGTCGAGATGTATAATTGTCCAGTTTAAACATGATATTGTTGGACGACTCAATATCAACATCACCAATAATATCCAAGAGCGTTCTACATTGATTGGGGAAGTGTTGTAGAACTTCTAACGCAGGCATAACACATGGTGCTTGAGACAAATATTCAACAATGTTGTAGTTCTAGGCGACACGTGAACTAGGATTAAAGGTAGATTTATAGATATTTCTCTTATGAGGGCATAAGATAGAGTCAAACGTAGGTTTCTCAATCTAAAGTGGTCCAGGTGGAGGATTAATAGATGGAGGACTAACGTAATATGGTGATGGATCCGGTAAAGTATTGTTACTGTTAGTGACTTTTCCTTTGTCAGGTTTAACCGGTGTGTCGTACATCTTAGAGTGAGTGGTCAAATTAATCCCATTAAACATATAAATATGGTCACTTGTTGAGGCCTCATCGTGAGGATGGCTAGAACTGGCCCCAGGAGAGGGGGTTTGAGAAACCATGGATTGTCGTTGTGGAAAAGGCTGAGTCAGCACAACGGGTTGTGAATTTACTTGGAAACGTTTGACCACTTCATCGCGATGTGGAAAGTCTCGAGTGTAGTGATCATCCCCACAAATGATACACGGGAATTTCAGTTTTCGATGTGGTTGCTTTTTGGTAGCAGGTGTTTGAGCTTGATCTTTTGGTTGTTCATTGTTATTAGTATTTTTTGCTTTCTTTTTACCTCTAGATTTTTGTGAAGGGGAATATTGAAGTGCATTCACCTCAGATATTTGAGTTTGGGGAGAGGTAGAGGAGAGTGCAATCAACTGGGAAGTAGATTGAGTTTTGACAGAACCGATAACACCGTCCGCATGAGATGAGGATGAAAACTTCAATAGGTCATCATTAGCTCAAGAAACATTCAGAAGCAACTCATACAAAGTACCAGATTGTGAATAAACCAAATCTAAGTACTGAGTCTAAGAAATGGTTTCTTCCTCGGTGACTACGCCACCCATAGCGAAATCACGAGTGATCGGGGGTCAAAGTGATTCAGTAAACCACCATGCCAATAATTTGTCAGGAATGATTTCTTTGATCATCCTTTGTCATCGTCTCCGCTCATGAATATGGTCAGAGATATGCAAAGAGTTAGTTTGACGAAGGGAGGTCAAGAGTTCAGTACCCGTCTCGTAGCGAATAGGTAGTTGAAAGTGCGTGAGGAAAGACATGGCAAGGGAGTTGAAATCATGAAAAGAAGCATGTGGTAGTTCAATATACCACTTTGTTGCAAAGCCCATAAGTGTTCGCTGGAAAAGACGCAAATGTATAAAATCATCCATGAGGGAGTTTGATGAACACCACAAATGGAAAGTCATCACATGATTATTTGGATATTCTCTGGGTTTTCTGTCAAATTTCATAATATCATAAGGAAGTTTAGCTGGAATAACTGGCCAAACCGGTGAATGAAAAATAAGATCATTGGTTAACCGAGACAAGCGTGGGAGATCCAGAGTCGCAAGGAAAGGTAGTTGTCAGTTAACTTGCGGATGATACTGGTGTGGCATAGGAAAACCAATAGGATCATAAACTGGGTTAGGTGGATAATTGTAACTAGTAGGTCCTCCTACATATAGTTTTTGTTGACCAGGATAAGCAAGATTCGATGATGGCTGAGAAACATTTGCATAACCCGGTGGGTTCTAAGCATTATAAGCCGGGTGATTTGCTTGCCCATAAGGAGGATAAACATTTTTCCCTTGAGGAGGGTAAGAAGTAGATCTTGAAGGTGGATGCACATTAGGCATGTGGGGATGATAAGCATTAGACCCTTGGGAAGGATAAGGTTGTTGTCCTTGAGGACTCCAGGTGGTGTTTTGGATGCCCAGATAAGGTTGTCCATAAGATGGTCCGGAAGGAACATGATTTGATACTCCTCCTTGTGGGTTATGTTATGAGTGCCCCCCAACATGGGGTTGGGTAAATGTTCCTTCCGAAGATACTCCCCATGATTGTGAAGGGTTTCCAGAAAATGAATGTTTCCCCTTGTCAGCGGTGGATTAATGACCGAGGTATGACTAGCAAAGGGAGGTTTCCCTCCGGGAGGAAGATGAAAAGGGGTATGTCTCCCAGGAGTGGTAGGAGTACCATAGGATGGTGGTATTCCAGGAGGGATAGGTCCACTATATGGTGGTTTCCCTCCATTCATTTGTATTTGGCTGGCAAGGGTATTCATTCTCTGGTGCAAAGATGTCCTAGCAAGATCATGCGGAACATGTGGAGTTGTAGAGTGAAAGTTTGTAAAAGTTGGGGTAGGGATCAAAGTTCCTTGGGAATGAGTAGAGGTGATGAGTCTATCATTAGGATGGACTTGTGTTGACGTAACACTAGGGTTAATGACCTGGTTGATGGGGTGATTCATAGTTTGACCGGATGGTCCCGTTTCAACAAGATGGTCATGAGGATTAAAGGGTTGTCGAATGGATTCAAAATCCTCATAGAGATCATGTCCTGATGAATTCATCCGCACAAAACAAGAAGGTGTGGGATTTGTATCTACTGCAGTGGTAGGATGAACAAGAGTCCTATACTCATCACCAAATATTGGTTCTGTGGATCCCATATATGTTTCGGTAAATGCTCTCTCAAGTAGCTGTGGGACCTCTTCGTCTATGACGTTCCCAAGGGAGTCTAAATGAAGAAAAAGTGTTTTGAGAGGGGTTGTCGACACAGATGCAGTATGAGGAGTGGGATTCTCAACCATAACCACAGTGCCTTCTTAATTGTTTAATGGAGGAGAAACAACACTCCCAATGTCATATTGATTTTCTACCTCTCCACGATAGTTGTCTTCTAGAGGATTAGGAGGTAAGGGTTGGTAGCATTCCGGAGGAAGCCCTTGCATCCTACATGATCGATGAAGACCATTATCATCTACAGGCTCAATATTGGAGAATAATAGCACACGCTGAAAATCTAGGGCCAACTAACAAAAAGAAACAACATACGCTAATAAAATCTAGGAATCAAAACCAAGCAAACAAAACCTTCTCTCGATGATCGTACTAGTTGGCGATGAAATCCAACGTTGTGTAATCAAGTCAAGAAGGGGCTAGGATATGGTGGAACAGTTACAATGGCAACCTTCTTACCAGACTTTCACCTTGGTGCAAGATTCCACGCAATAATTGTGGATTTACCCTCCAAAGAGCCCGAGTGAGTTTGACCAATGTATGTTCCAGGTACAACGAGACTTCCCTTCACCATCACCTCATGTAAGTACCTAAATATTATGGCAACTAAGGACCACCAACTCGTAGTCAACCCCTGGGTGGGTATAGTCAACATTCTAATCTGAACATATGGGCATGATAACAAGTTTTAAATCAACTCGAGAGGCTTCCACACATAATCGTGGGTATACCCTTAAGTGACCCCCAATATATGATCTGACCACTACAAATAGTTAAAACAAAGAGGGATGATCTCTGTAATTCTCCCAAATGCGACATTGTGCATAACCCTTGTGTGAGAGGGGGATCCCAGAAAGCCTATATGACAATTGGATTTGGTATCCCTATCACAAGATGCTAATGTTTGTTTTGAAAAACTTTGGAGAGTTGTCCTCACAACCTAATCCAAAGTACTAGTCCTAGTCTAATGTTGGTGGAAGATTCTAAAAACAAAAATGTTCTAGATAAATTTTAATTAGCGATAATTTTACAGTTGTTCTTTACTCAAGGGTGTATGAAAGTGAAACTGATGGTATTGTGACTCAATTCCCCAAAAATGCACAAGAAAATGATAAGCAATCTTGTCTTTCGATGAATTCCTATTTAAGGGAAAGAGAGAAAATTCTTTTCATTATCAAACACTGAGATGCAACATCCTCATACAATTGTTTCTCAATCAAATCTAATGTGTGCTAAAAAAATTCAGAAATGACTTCTAATATCCAAACCAATCACTAAAATATGTCCTTTTGCTTATATGTGAATGATAAACAGAGGAAAAACTTCTAATGTCAATCAGACTTCGGGATTAAAAAATCAAAAGTAAACCTCACACAAACAAAAACACACTCTCGTCGTGAATAAACAAGAAGGACAAAGATAACCAAATTTGCAAACAAGAGCCAAAAACCTCAAACAAAAGAGAAATGTTGGAAAACAGACCTCAAATATCAAATGGAAAGGTTCACTGTCCTTTGGATTTCCTCACAAAAGATTCCACTCAGTCAGATAAATGAGAAGAAAACAACAAGTTAACTCTAGGTTAGAAAAGACAAAGAGTGACTTCAAGGCAAGGAAAGAAAATGTCAAATTTCCAAACAAAAGAGGATCAATTATTAGAAAACAGGGTGTTGAAGGCCAAGACAAATATGTACTGAGAGTATGAGACTTTGAGAAAGTGATAAAAGCAAAAACATGAACCCACAGAATGAAAACCTAGAGGGTTTCTCACAGAAAAGGGGTAGCGCTATGGTGTAAAGGGCACCAGAGCATTCAAACACTCTGTGTAAGACAACTAGGGAGTGTTAACGCTCTGATAGCAAGTGCAGGGGAGCGCTAGGCTTCAAAAGTTCAGAAAAATGCCCAGAAACTCAAAATATCAAGCAAACTCAGTCAATCAAATTGCATATGATGAAATCAAGAGCTAATCAATGAGATCTAAGAATCAAAGAGACGGTATGGAGAAGGTAAAATGAGTGGGAAAAAGGTAAAAACAAGATCTAGGAAAGGAAACAAAAATCAGAGCTCATCCCCAGTGGAGTCGCCAATTTATGTTACAGGTGAATCCTCCTGCGGACAAGTGGATTCCATCTTGGTCTCTAGACTCCTAAGGCCAAGACAGAAAAGTTCTTAACATGGACACTAACATCCTTTTTAGATCTAATTAAGCTAATATACGAAGAGGAAGAAGAAGGATAT
Source organism: Picea sitchensis (assembly GCA_010110895.2). Taxonomy (NCBI): domain Eukaryota; kingdom Viridiplantae; phylum Streptophyta; class Pinopsida; order Pinales; family Pinaceae; genus Picea; species Picea sitchensis. The sequence goes on along the minus strand of SNQJ01S0060093.1, from coordinate 20,421 downwards.
GTACCTTGTTAACGATTTTTCCCTCGCAAGATCCAAGATGAGCTCCAATCCTGGGCTCCTTGATAGGTCCTGTAAAACAAACAAAGTTACAAAGAACTTCCTATTCTATTGTGATTAGCTCAAATATAGATCTATCTACTGAAGACAAATTCATGTGGAACAAACATAAATTTGAAAGAAACATGCCAAGCATTGATTATTAATGAGAACAAGTAAATGTTCCTTACAATCCTTTGATGGAGGTGCAACAAACTCTTCCATCTCTCCTTGTCCAACCCCTTTTCTCAAGTAATCTACATTGGTTATGCTTCAATGGTATCTCACTTATGAGATCATAAGTTTCATATCTCCAATCTTTTCTCTACCTTTCACCATGAGAAGGCCTCATTATATAACCTTGGAGAGGCCCAACCACTTGAGAGATATTTGGGATAAGTTGAGGATTCCTCTCCTTCAGTTATGGATCTCCCCTAATATCATGCATTGACCCAAGATTCTAACCCAACTACCTTCATATATTGAGGGGATTGTCCCCTGATTTCCTCCAACAAACCAAATTTCACCCAAAAAAGGGCAGTGCTCCCTCCAAAGGGGAACAAAGTGCTAGAACTCTCCTCTATAAGGGAGTACAGAGTGCCAACACCCCTTGTCAGTAGGTAGGGGAGCATTCCCTCCCAAAATTGATGTTTTAGTGGCTTTTTCAATGGAAAAAGTTTTGTACTCCTTGTCAATTGATTTCTAATCTTCAAAACTAGTTGTTGAGGTGTCTTAAGTGTCCTTGTGATGTCATTGGAGGCACGACATAGGAAATATGGAAGTATGATGTTTGTGACACTTGCGAAACTTGTGGTCAAGATGCGACACTTGCGGACAAGATGTGACACTTACAACACTTGTGATGACAACACTTGCAACACTATTGAAGTGAGTAATTTTGATGTGTAACAGATTGCCCCCCAAAGCATGAAGTTAGAAGATGATGATGACTGAAGTACTTTGTAGACTTTTTCAAGCAAGGGTATGGATGCAGAGAGGCTGGAAAAAGTTGCACACAACCATAAAACAAATATTATGAAATTTTTGAAACCCAAGGCAAGCATACCTATGCTTGAGTGATAAAAACGTTTTAGGTATGGCCACCATAAAATACACTGCGGATCCATAATTATATTGATAAAAGGTCCAACCTTACATTTAATGGCCTCCACTATTATCACTATGGGCCCTTCGACACATTCCACTACCTCTCTAACTACCTAACATTAGAACCTTCTAGTAAGTCCTCTTGCATTTATTATATCTAACTACCATAGTGGGTCTTATTTAATAATATAGTGGACCTAGTCTACCTTACATTGAATGACCTCCACTATTATCACTATGGGACCTATGGGCCCCCCCACTTCCTCTATAACTACCTAAAAAGTTGTGCATCCAAGAGCTCATCATCTAGGCTATGTCCTACTACCTAGACTCAGTCCTCAATAGGTGGTTTGTTCCTACATTATATTTTCCCGGTTTAACAACCACTTCAAATTCAAAATCTTGGAAGAGAAACAACCATTGACATATTATCCCCCCTAACACTAGTGTGTTGACCAAATATTTGAGTTCCTAACAGTCAGTAAATAATTTGAGGGGGGTGCCAAGAAAATAATGCCAAAATTTCAGCAAGGCATACACCATAGCTAGGCCCTCACACTCAGCCATTGTATAAATATTCTTATAATCAGAGATCTTGTGACTAGAAAAGTAAAGTGGATGATCAATATTCCCCGCACCACACTACGTGAGGAATACTCCCAGCACAATGGAGGAGGCATCGAAATGAACACGAAAATTCTTGGACCAATCAGGAAATACCACGATCTGCACAGTGAACAACTTCTCTTTTAGGGTATGGAATTCTTTCTATCATTCTTGTGTCTAGAGGTACTTTGTGTCTTTGCACCTTAGTTTTTGTAGCGGTGCAATAATTTTCACATAACTTTGAATAAACATCATGTAATATCTTATGTGAATCAAGGTGTTCTGTAGTTCCCTAACAAAAGTGGGAACCACCATATCCAATATCATAGAAATTTTGTCTTGTTCCACCAACAATCCATCCTTACATATGACAACCCCAAGAAGTGTCCCAAATGGTGTGCAAAGGATGAAATTCTTCAAATTTAAGGAAATATGGAGTTGGCGACATCTGTCTAGCATCAATTAGAGGGCTTGCATGTTCTCTTGTAACATAATGAACACCATCCAATCATCCAAGTAAACTTCTAGGAACGTATGAATAAAGTCTTTGAATTATGTGACCATGATGTTGAAAAATATTACAGGTGCATTCTTCACCCCAAAGGGTATCATAATATAGTGAAAGTATCCCCATTCCATCATAAAAATGGTCTTGGATTAATATTATTTAGAAATCCATACTTGATCATATCCTAAGAAGCCATATGTGAAGGAATAAGCCTCTCGTCCTCCTACATTTTCTAGAACCTCGTCAGTGAAGGCGGTAGGGAATGGATCATGTACAAATGATGCATTAAGGATACACAGGTCACCACAAATTTTGGTGTCTCTGGTCTTCTTTGGCTGCACCATCGTTGGACTAATCCATTCTAACTCCTCCATGGGAACAATGATTCCGGCATCCAACATTCGATCTAATGCCTTGCAAAATTTTTACTTATACTTTGGGTTTAAGTGATAGGGCCTTCTTTTCACTCGTTTAACATCTGTATTTGGTTGAATATTGATGTCCCTAAGGGATTTAGATATTCCCTTCATTTTTTAGATGCTTTGGAGAAACAAATATTTATGCTCCTTTAGAAAATCTACCACCTGGATTGTGGTTTCCTTATCCCAATAATCCCTGATGATGACCATATTTATTGCTTCCTCGACGTTGATATTATGTTTCTTTGTCTTAATTGGTCAACCATAGTTTGATGAAGCCATATCTAATGCCTTCTCATCCACCGCATTCTCTCTCTTAGTTTCTTTTATTTGTATGCCCCTTGGGTCATCTTCATCAATATCGTCGCATTCAATTTTCCAACAATGTACTACCTCTTTCAGTTTTTCCATTGGTTGGTGATAGGTGTAGACAACATTGGGCATGACATCCTTCAGTTGGTGGTGAAATATGATTTTTTTGATTTGTAGGAGATCCTCTTTCTGTGTGAGTGCTTCAGTCGTGAAGTTGAACATCATACAAAACTGTAACATCCCCAGCCACCCACAGGCCGGGGTGTGCTACCTTCAATCCCACCCTTGGACTTCATACTCTTACCGATACCTTCTTATTTAATAAGGATGTATAAGATAAAAGGATTAACGACCTACACAACAATATCAAGCAAGCATGCATGATCTAAGATTTAGTTAAATGATAATTAAAATACACATCGGAGTACATTCATACATAGATAATAATATCACAATAGAGAGAACTTATCTTTATAAAAATGAGACACCAACTGGCTACAGAGAAAGGACATTCCACCCAACCGTAGACACTACTACTCCAAATATCAACAACAGTGTCTCCCCTGAGCCAGAGATATGAATCCACAAGGACGATTCTAGAGTGTTACTTGGGTTCCCAAACCAGTCAACTCTCAAGCTCTCATAGGTTTCCTAGAACCCAGAACAATTCAAGTACCCATCTCTCTTCTACCCAGCCTGTACCACCCAAGAGAATGGACCTCCACCCTTATATGCCAAGCAGTCCCTTAGATAGGCCTTCTCCTTCCAGGGCTCCAACACAACTGGTCTAGAATCTCAATGCTTTAACTCTCAGGATTCGCAGTTGTGTGCAAAACAGGGCACAGGTCAATGCATCTTAGACATGCAGGCCTCAACTCATGGCTGGATTGCACCAACGACAACTACAACCAACTATCCCATGGCTAATATTCAAGATTTCCTTCCCCTTTACCAAGCCAATATGCAGGTGAGGATGGATCAATGAATGCGTAAGTGGGTGCATGAAAGTGTGTGATGGAAAGAATGGTACGGATGTAGAAGTGAAGGAGAGAACAAGCTAACAACCAACCCCATAGTCAAACCAAGGATGGGTTTAAGTATTTTTCATGGGGAATCAAGAACCTCCTGGCCTTCCCCAAGAAGCTCACATAACTGATCCCCTCCCTTAGACAAAAAGGGTAATTAAAATAGGAAATAAACTTTTTTCCCCTCAAGCCCCCTCTCTTGTGGAATCATATCCCCCTATAACTCTAGTCCTTGTCCGTCTAACAACCAACAATGTAGTTATTAATAATAATGATCAAAAACATTACATGTCTTGGGCATACTGGCCCTTTAATAATTGTTTGGGCACTCAGACCTCTCAGCCTTGTAACAATACATTATTTAAAATGGAGTTCCAAAACTTGGGGTGTTACATCCCCTCCCCCTTATCTTGGCACTGTTCTCAGTGCATATACAAAATAGAGATCAAAATCTCAAATTTATTCAAAACGTTGTGGGTACTCTGCCCGCATGGCATCTTCATGCTCCCAGGTAGCATCTTCAGGACCGTAGCAGTTCCACTAAACTTTTACCAACTCTATAACTCGATTATGAAGAATTTTAACCTTTCTATCCAATACCCACACTGGCTAAACCTGAAAGTCTCCCTCTGTCTCTACCTGAATCAGATGCCAATCAATAACATGGTTAGGATCATGTACATATTTCTTTAGTAAAGATACATGAAATAAATTATATACATTCATGGAAGCAGGCAATGCAAGTATGTATGCAACTGACCCTATTATGTCCAATATTTCAAATGGACAATAGAATCTGGATACCAGCTTTGTACAAATACCTAATTTCAAAAATATTTTCTTGGGCTTCACTTTCAAAAATACATGCTCCCCTACTTTGAATTATCTAGCTATCCTGTTCTTGTCTGCATAAAATTTTTGTCTATCCCGAGATGCCCTTAAATTCTACTTGATCTTAACCACTTGGTCTTCCATATCCTTGAGCAACTCTGGCCCAAGTACCACTCTATCTATTAGGTTGTCCCATCTTACTGGAGTATCACATTTCCTACCGTACAAGGCTTCAAATGAGATCATTCTCAATGAAGATTGATACCCATTATTATATGCAAACTCAACCAAGTGTAAGTAATCTTCCCACTTAGATGGCTTATTCATCACATACATTCTCATCATGTCTTCAATTATTCAATTGACCCTCTCTATTTACCCATATGTATGGGGATGATATGTTGTGCTAAAGTTTAGATTTGTGCCAAATCCTTTAAACAATCCCGTCCAGAAATGGGAGGTAAACTTCGTATCCCTATCCGAGATGATTGTCCTAGGTATCCCATGCAACCTAGAAATTTCCTTCATGAAAATTTCTGCAATATTAGTCGTTGTATGTGTTGTCTTCACAGGAACAAAGTGAGAAGCCTTTGTTAATTTTTCAACCACCACCATGATTGAATCATGTTTCTTATTCATTCTGGGTAATCCTGTGATGAAATCCACGGTGATCACTTCCCATTTCTTCTTTGGTATTGGCAATGGCTGCAATAACCCTGCTGGGTGCATATGCTCAACCTTCACCTTTTGACATTCCATACATCGAGCGACGTAATCAACAACATCCTTCTTCATTCCCGTCCAAAAGAACTGGCTTCTTACTGCTGTAATTGTTTTTTGGTAACCAGGATGTCTAGCATAAGGAACATCATGCATTTCCTTCAGTACCAAATTCCTCAGTTCTCTGGAACTAGGAACATAGACCATATTTGTATGCATGAGTAATCCGTCTTCCTTTATCTCATACTGCTTTATTTTCTGTTGTAGATCTCCTTGCTGTAAATTTTCCTTTACCTGTAGGTAATGTTGATCTGTAAGAAGACCATCTAAAATTCTTCTCTTCAAGTCTGACTGATGCATACTGACAACATCATCATGCATGAAATGCACTCTTCAAATAAGTGCAACGACAACTTTATTCTCCTTTCCCTTGATATGTTTCATATCAAAGTCATATTCACTTAAAAATTCTAGCCATCTTGTTTGCCTGACATTCAAGGTTGGTTGTTCAAAAATATACTTTAGGCCAATGTGGTTTGTCCTTAATTTCAATTTCTTCCCCATGAGATAATGCCTCCACATCCTCAAGGCGTGAAGAATGACATCAAGTTCCAAGTCATGGGTGGCATAGTTCCTCTCACGTTCCTCAATATTTCTGGACTCGTATCCAATGAAATGCCAATTTTGTGTGAGGACTCCCCCAAGTCCTTCCTTACATGCGTTTTCACATACCACAAAACTTTCATTCTGGTCAACAATATTTAACACAGGTGCACTGGTAAGTAATTCCTTCAACATATTAAAATTATTTTTACACTTGAGTATCCATTCAAATTTAGTTCCCTTCTTTTGCAAAGAAATGATGGGATGAGCAATATTAGACAACCCTACTATGAACCTTCTGTAGTAGCCAACTAATCCCATAAAATATCTGATGTCTGACACATTTCTGGGTGTTGGCCATCCTCTAATGGCTTTGATCTTTTCTGGATCTACTGTGATGCTCTGCTCTGAAATAATGTGTCCCAAGTAATGGATCTACTTTTGATAAAAAGAACACTTAGTCAACTTGGCATACAACTTATGTTCTCTCAGTACTTGTAATACCAGTCTTAAGTGATGTTCATGCTCCTCTTTAGAGTTAAAATAGATAAGTATGTCATCCAAGAATACTATGACAAACTTATCCAAATAATTTCTGAATATGCCATTCATTAAGCAAACGAAGACAACAGGGGCATTGGTCATTCCAAATGGCACCACTACAAATTCATAATGCCCATACCTGGTCCTAAAGGTTGTCTTATGAATGTCTTCTTCCTTGATTCTTACCTGATGGTCCTCTTATCTTTTCTCCTCTTAGATAATCAAGGAGGTCATCAATTTGGGGTAGAGGATACTTGTTCATTATAGTATACTTGTTTAGTTGTCGAAAGTCAATACACAGCCTCAAGTTTCCATCTTTATTTTTGACAAAAAGTACTAGTGCTCCCCAAGGTGAAACACTTGGATGTATCTACCCTTTCTTCAACAATTCCTCCAACTGCATTTGTAATTCTTTTAACTCTATTGTGCTCATTCTGTGACATTAGGGAAACTCCTAGCACTAAATCAATTGATAAATCTATCTCCCTTCTTGGTGGAAATCCGAGTATTTCTTGGAATACATCTTCAAATTCATGTAGTACTGAGAAATCTTTGAGGCTTGGCCCCTTTGTATTTTCTGGCTCTTCCATATGAGATGCACACAATTTACATCCTTTCCTAAAACATTGATTTAGTTGTAAGGCTGAAATCTTTGTTATAGATATGGGTCTTGAAACTCCTTTCACAATGCTTTGTTTTCCATTTCCATCAAGACATGTAAATGTCTTTTTATGACAATCTATGACAACATGATTCTTGTCCAACCAATACATTCCAATCAAAATATCATAATACCCCAATGGTATGATATTTAGATCAACACTAGTATTCACGCCATTAAGACTTATGGAACAAATTATGACCATATCATGGATTCTTCTTTTGGTTCCAGTGGCTAATTGAACCAAACTTGATTTTCCAAGTTTAATTTTCTCCAAATGTAATCTATCCACTATCTTAGGATCAATGTAACAATGACTTGCTCCTAAATCAATCAAAATAGCAACAAGTTGATTTTTTATCTTACCTTCCACCTCGATCATATTGGATTGGTACTCTTCTTCTCAATCATTTAAAGATGCATAGATTCTTCCCATATCTTCGACTGTTGTAGCCTATTGGATGTTGTGCACAGTTTTCACTCTCTCCTTTCTGTGTGGCCAATTCTTGTACATGTGATCTTCTTTGCATCCCCAACATTGGATTGGCGGTCTTCCCCTTTTTCCCAAGGAAGCTTCCCTCTTGGAATCCCTCTTATCATACTCATCTTGATGATTTCTATTAGGCTCATTCCTATTGAAGGGAGGTTTGAATCCTTTCCTCCTCTTATTGGACTTCTCATTCTTCTTGTCCTTCCAATATTTCTGCAAAGATTATCTTCCCTGACCTTGCTCATACATGTATTTATCCTTCCTGATGGCCTCAGTCAAGGTCTTGGGCTCATCATACTTGATATTTTCCTTATAAAACGCTGACAATCCACTTAGAAATATCTTTGTTTTCACTTTCTGATCACCAATGAACCTAACATATTTTAACAATCCCAAGAAATTCTTCTCGTACTCTGCCATAGTCATGCTTCCCAACCTGATTTCAAAGAACTCCTACATTTTCTTGTCATAGAAATGCTCTAAGAGGTACTCCTTCTTCAATTACTTCTTGAACTTCTTCCAAGTGATCCTACTTTCATTAACATGTTCCGGTTGGTTCAGTTGGGCCCACCACATTGTAGCTTTCTCGTGTAAATGGTAGGTGGAAATATTGGCTTCCAGGTTCAAGGAATAGTTATGCAACTGAAAATGTCTCCTGAGCCCAAGAAACCATGTTTCGACATCATCTTCCCTTTATCTTTCACCATCAAAGGAAGGTGGTTTGAGATTCCTTAGCTCTCCTTGCAAACTATCTACCTCTTGTTTCCTTCTTTGGTGTCTAATAGGAGACACCTTTGGACTGCTTACAGGATCTTCTGATGCATAAAAATTTCTTTATGAGTAAGGAGGTGAGTGGTGTCCATGAGCTCTACTAGCACTTCTGGAATAACCATCTCTTCCATGATCATCCATTCTTTCATGGAACCTTCCTTCTTCCTCTTGTCTTGAGTTTGATCCCTTCTTCGTTTGTCTCTGCAACTAATTTAAGCTCTACAACACTCGATCATTTATTTGAATTTTCTCTCTCATCAGTCTCTCGTTGTCTGGTTTGTAGCTATGCACTTCCATCTTCAGGATTCTTACCATTTTTGTAAAAATTTACTTCTCTCCTTTTCCCTTGCATCCATTGGACTCTGTCTCTACATTACCAACTTTGGTATTCTGGCCTTCGTTCTCCTTATCATGACTGGAAGCTCCCTCACCTTCTTCCATTTCCTCAATACACATCCTGAGTTGATGTTCTTAATCCCCTTAATTCTGCAAAATGTGCAAGAGACGATTTTGTTAGAATTATGCATATGATAAACAAAATTTTCAACAATTCTACAATTCCTTTTTCTTCTTAATGTAGACCCCCCTTCTCTCATAAGGGTTGGGCGACCTCGCAGTCAAGGATCTTCAATCTTGAGCCGAATTGTCTCTCTCAAACCTTGATGGTTTTGTTTTGTATATGAACACAGACCCTTCTATCTTTCTGGAGCAGGTATGATTGCCCCCGCGACCTTCTCCTTCGCCCTTGCAAAAATTATCATAGTTGGTGCTAGATCCTTTTCTCTTGGCCCCTCCTTATATGTGACCTTAGGCAGTGACCTCACATTGATGCATGATTGCATCCACACTCAAACGTGGTTTGGAACCAAACTACTTTTTTCTGCACAATTCACCTCGAGCCACCACGTGTCCTTCTGCCAAAACCGTGGTCTCAATTGTGACCCACCCTCGACTTCGTAAGGTCTGAGAACCTCTTGTCACCACAATGCAAGGTGATCGTTGATCTCACAATATTGATAGTTATTCTAAATAGACGACTGAGATCTATCTCTTGAGAACCGATAGTTCATATTTACCTCTCCCAGATCGATGGTTGTGGCTGTTTCAGAATTCCATACTTCGAAATTCTCAAATCTCAAACTTTACTTCCCTCAAAATACATGATATTTTTCCACATGTCCTCTTGAATCGAACGGTGGGGAATTACTTTGAAAGATCCGACGATCAACATTTACTTCAGGTCCTTACCCAGAATCCACAGCTTCATGCCACCTATTCTCCTGATCTAATGGTTTAGGTCTACCTCGGATGAACCGACGGTCGATGTTTAATTTGAGTCTCCAACTCTCCGGGCTTCGGGAGTTTCAACTCTCAACTGAAAACTATCGGAGTAACTTATTTGGAGTCCATGATCTGTCGCCATGTAGAGAAATACTATAAGTGGACATGTGGCCCAATCAGGTGGGTGACACGTGTCACGTCCTAACTGACATTTCAATCATCTGCATGCTCAAAACTTACTGACACATGGAACACATCCCATGTGTCCACTTCATCCTCAGTGACGTCCGCAAGCCACGTCACTTAAAAAATTCTAGGGTCCACATCACCTCCTGGTGATTTCATCATGCCTCACCACTTCGGCTCTTCGGGCTCTCATGAGTTTGGGAGTTTCCACACTAACACACTTCCAATTCTCCCAAAATCCGATTTCCCAAACTGACCAAATTGTCACCATGTGTCTCCCTTATCGGATGGTCTGTAACAACTCCAGACTTCGGGAATATCAACCCTTAAATATTTCCGAAAATGCTTTTATTTGAGGCTCATGATATACTGACGCATGTTCCCCTCATATTGACGACTATGATTTCTTCGGGTCTTCAGACTTCGAAGAACACAACTCTCAAAATTCTCTTTCCCCCGAAGTGTGTGGATTTATACCACGTGTCCTCCTAGATCGAACGACTATGATTCACTTTGGATCTTTGGGGTTTGAAAATATCAATTCTCAACTTATCCTTGCTCACCTTTTCCTAGAGTGATTTCACCCGGAGCACGTGATCGGGTGACGCGTGTCCTCCTATAGATCGACGGTCTCCGACTACTTATTCTCTTTGGAGGTTCCTCTTTCGATTATTAACATGTCACATCACTGCATGCCTTTCAATTTGCGAGGGCACACATCGACGGTTTGGAGTAATTTGCTTTTCACCCCGCAATTCTCCTGAGGCTGACACGTAACCCTTCGATGAAACCATGGTTTGGATTTCGAGACTATCTTGAGGAATTATCTCCTTTGCAATTTGGTTCCCCACAATGCCTGTTGTCAATTTGTCTCTCTCTCCAATGGGATCTGATGGTTTTGACCTTAACCCTTTCTTCCTTTCATCAAATGACCCATGTTCACCTGTCCTCCAATCCAACGATCCTGAATATTTCCTGATCCTACAGTGGTGATTGCTCCCAAATTTGAAGGAGACAGTCACGATCCTTTGAACCCCTTACAATGGGTCTCTGATGATCTAACTCCTGCGTAGATTCTGCAATGCCATTCCTCCTGATATTTTCAAATTCACGGTCAGAGTTTGATCTTGACCACGAGACTCTGACCAACAAATCAGGCCCATACCAGCTTGGTGTTTCAACCAGAAGCTCTGATACCAATCTGTAACATCCCCAACCACCCATAGACTGGGGTGTGCTACCTTCAAACCCACCCTTGGACTTTGTACTCTTAATGATACCTTATTATTTAATAAGGACTCATAAGATAAAAGGATTAAAAACATGCACATAAATATCTAGCAAGCATGCATAATATAATATTTAGTTAAACGATAATTAAAATACACAACAAAATACATTCATACACAAATAATAATATCACAATAGAGAGCACTTATCTTTATAAAAAGGAAACACCAACTGGTTGCAGACCAAGGACATTCCACCCAACCATAGACACTACTGCTCCAAATATCAACAACAATGTCACCCCTGAGCTAGGGCTATGAATTCACAAGGATAGTTCCAGATTGTTACTTGGGTTCCCAAACCATTCATCTCTCAAGCTCTCATAGTTTTCCCAACACCCACAACAATCCAAGCACCCAACTCTCTTCTACCCAGCTTATACCACCCAAGAGAATGGACCTCCACCCTTCTCTACCACGCGGTCTCTTAGGCAGTCCTTCTCCTTCCAGCGCTCCAACACAGCTGGTCTAGAATCTCAATGATGGAACTCTCAGGACTCACAGTTGTGCACAAAGCAAGGCATAGGCCAATGCATCTTAGACATGAAAGCCTCAAGTCATGGATGGATTGCACCAACGACCACTACAACCAACTATCCCATGGCTAATATTCAATAGTTCCTTTCCCTTTACCAAGCCAAGATGTAGGTGAGGATGGATCATTGAATGGGTAAGTGGGTGCATGAAAGTGTGTGAGGGAAAGAATGGTACGAATGAATAAGTGAAGGAGAAAACGAGCCAATGACCAACCCCACAATCAAAACATGGATGGACTTAAGTATTTTTCATGGGGAATCAAGAACCTCTTGGCCTTCCCCAAGAATCTCATGTAACTGATCCCCTCCCTTATACAAAAAGGGTAATGAAAATAGGAAATAAACATTTATCCCCTCAAGCCCCCTCTCTTGTGGAATCATAGCCCCTTATAACTCTAGTCCTTATTTGTCTGGCAGCCAACGATGTAGTTATTAATAATAATGATAAAAAAAATTACATGTCTTGGGAATATTGGTCCTTTAATAATTGTTTGGGAACTCATGCCTCTCATCATTGTAACAATACATTATTTAAAAAGGGGGTCTGAAACCTGGGGTGTTACAAAAGTTTTGGACTTTCACCACCCCATTCCACTATTTTCCTTCAGAGCTCTTCTTGAATGTAGCAGCTTCTAGGGACCATGTCCATTTTCCAATGGACCCTGTTGGTCCTTGGTTATGGAAGGAAGCAAAGAATGAGGAAGAAAATGTAAAAAGTGAGCTTCGCGGGAGACACATTGACTGTCACTGGGTCGAAGTGAGAAAAAGAACATAAAAGATGGAGCGAAGGGCGGAAAATCAAGTCGTTGGATGAGGAGATCGAGGATGATAGATAAGCAAGGAATATGGACCGAGGATGACTCAAGAAGTGGAAAAAGTAAGCATTAGATGCCTTGGAGCACTGCAAGATGAAGAAGGAAAGACAGGCTGGCGAAGCCTGGAAAGAATGGGTCAAGTTGACCTAGGGTTGTAGACACCTAGGGTTTTGGTAATTAGGGTTTTGACACCTAGGTTTCGACCTGAGGTTGTCAGTGAGGGATTGTAATGTATAAATAGAGGTCAAGAGGACCTAGGTCAGGTTGGTACTGTGGTTGAGCCTTGTTATCGATTATTTTTCATCGGGATAATATTGTATTATGGGTGAGAGAAGTGCCGAGAGAGAGAGCCTTCTAGTATTGTAATATCTTCAACTGAGTGTGAAGATTAATTCCTGTAGCTGGATGCACAGGAAGGGAGAGAGAAAGAGAAACATAGAGAGAGGAATTGTTGGCCAGGAGCACAGATCAGAACTGTAATATTTATCTTAATATATCATAAGCACAGTTTTGCGGATGTGGCCCTAGAGAGAGGGTGAACCATGTACATCCGTTGTGTGTGTGATTGATGCTTTGAGCTCTGATGTTGTTATATTGTTATATGCATTATTGTGTTAGATAAGATCTATAGTTGTGAAGGATAGATCTAGCTAGTTGAATGATAGATGCATGTTATGTTGATGTTGTAATAAGAACCACTTGATGTTCCTCTGGTTGCAGACATCTCTGTCCTATAACCCCCTCATAGATGCTTTGGGTGAGACTGCATCTGCTTCACAGGTGATGTCGAAAGGGCCAGTAGCTAGGGCTTGTTGGTGCTCTCTTGGAGCTGAACCCTGGGTCTGCCCCTGTGCCAAAAAATGGTTCCATTTCCACTCCTCAGGAACTGCACCAAACAGAGAAAGAAACCTAAAGAACTGTGCGACCTACTGAAGTAAGTAACATTAATCCTCCTGTTGTCCCAACAATACTTAACAGTAAGAATAGTCAGAACCACTAGAGCCTTAAAAGTACTGTTACTAGTAGCTCAGTATCTACTCAGAAAAGAACCCTAGTCAGCTTTATGGTAGATGAAATGAGACTCCCTATATTTAGAGGAGATGGATCTGAATATCTAGATCAACATTGGTTTCTGTGTGAGGTTGTAGGGAATATTAAAAGTATCACTGATGAAGCCATCAAGAGAACCCAGTTCAGCACTACGCTAAGGGACCGTGCACTGAGATGGTACATGAAACTTGTCCAAGGACTGGCATAGCCTAAGCCCCTGAATGAGATCAAGAATGCACTGATTGCAGAGTTTAAGAAACCTAAGTTGGAGTCACAATGTATTACAGAACTACAAGAGATTAAACAAAAGGTAGCATAACCTGTTTGGGAGTTCGACCAAAGATTCAAGACCCTGACAGGTCGATTAACTTTCCAGATCCCCAATGAATAAAACAAAGAATGGTTCATCACTTTGTTTTTACCACACATAAGAATCCCTCTGATGCAGCAGAAGATTGCATCTCAGAAAGAAGCTTTGGATATTTCCATGAAGCTTGAATGAACACCGATGGGAGAATATAGCTTAGGCATTAGCCAAATCATGAGCCAACTATCTAGTTTGTCTTTATAGGTTGAGGATATGAAGAAAGATAAGGGAAAAGACAAAAGGGAAGATATATGGTGTGTAAGATGCAGATTTTAAGGCCATGATAAGGAACACTATCCCTTATTTCATGAGTACTTGGCATTAGGGGCACCGAGCCCCTTAAAGCAAGTTAACCTACCCTGGTGTGATGTATGCAGAAATAGGCATCGCCAAGGTGAGTGCTACTACATGCAGAAGTATGTCCAGACACCCACAAACTTGTATTGTACATTCTATAAATGATAATTGAGATTGTAGAGCTTATGATATCATGCATGAAAGCTCGAGAGACATATACAAGATTCAAGGAGAAGTAAAACAAGAGGGAAACACTCCTCAGTACAACTCTCCGAGGAGACGAAATTTCACTCCTTATGGTCGCTACAGAGGATGAGGAAGAGGAGGAGGTATGGGTCGAGGTAGAGGACAAATAATCTGTTACAAATGCGCACATCCAGGACATTTAGCAAGGGATTGTCAGAATCCCTGCACAAGCTGTAGTTGTTGTAACTCCTTCGAGCATGTCATAGAGGAATGAAGTGTGTTGCTGGCTAAATTTCAGAAAAGACGAGGACCCCAACAAAACCCACAAGTACAACTGATATATGTTGAACCTCGCGGAGCAGACCCTAGAGTCGTTGTTATCATTTGAGGAGGCACTGCTACAGGAGAAGACAGAGAAGCCCAAGGAAAGACTGAAAATGACCATGGATTTAGGAAAGCTAAAGAAAATACCCCAATGTTCGAAGCTAAGAAATAAAGACAGATATTCGAGGAGGCATGAAAATTTTTTAAAGGAGATCAAGGATCTTCATTAAAGAGACAACCAACAATCAAATAATATGGCATGCCTCAGGCGTTTGATCTGTCTGCATCACCAACAGAAGGGAAAGAGGTAAGCAAACTCATGGAATTCTTGTACACTTTTGTTAAGTTGATTCAAGATAAAGGTGCTATACAAGAATTACAAGATTTAATCAAGCAGTATGAACTAGGAAAAATAGACCCCTTACTGAATAGAGAAGTGCACCAAATTGGAAAAAGGAGAAGGAAAAATAAAGAATTACACTTGAATGCTCAGATAGGAGAGTATGAGATAGACTATGTGGTCCTCGACTTAGGGTCAGAGGTCAATGTCATGACGAAGAAGACTTGGGCACTGATGTGAAAATCCAAGATGATATATTCCCCTATCAGGATTCGCATGGCTAATCAACAAGCTGTCAGCCCATTTGGACAATTAGAGAAAGTCCCAGTGGACATCAATAGAGTAAGAACCTTTGCAGATTTTTAGGTAATTGAAATTGTTGATGATAAATGCCCTTACCCTGCATTGTTAGGAATTGATTGGGCCTTCGACAATTCCACTGTTGTTGATCTAAAGAAAAGACGCATGAAATTTGATAAAGCTAGCCTTAGGGTTGTTGCACCTTTAGACCCAGATGAGGGTCCACGATATACATAACCTATCAAAGAAGAGGACCATGCATTTGAATTGGAAAATATCTACAAATTAACAGCGAGACAACAGAATTATATCAACCCTACAACTGACGGGAATCTGAGCTAGTGAAGTGACAACAAATGTTCATCCGACTCAGAAGAATCACTGGAGAATTGGAAGAACCATATGTATGAAGTATCCACAAGAATATGTTCTAGGCTAACCAGAGAAGTTCACTGGATTGGCATAATAGTGAGTAATCTACCCACATTTGATGGGATAAACCCCTTAGAAAACTTCTTATAATAATTTGAGACAAGTGTACCAACAAAAAAGAGGTTGTTGGCAATGGATGAGGCCATGAAAGCCACACCAACAAGATGGTGGGGGACACATAAAATAAATATTACAGACTGGAGACAATGCCGAACTTTGATGACAGTGCAGTTTTCAGCACTAGGAAGTTGTGAAGCAAGGTACATAGGTCAAAGATGCCTAGAGGACCATGTACGAAGCTGTGAAGAGGCCTGGAGTGACATTCCTAGAGAACAATGGGTACACAGATTCGTCAATACGCTAGATACTACCTCGATTAACTAGTACCTTCAAGCAGAGTTGTGCCTTGTCACTTTAGAATGGGAAGGTATGATCCAGAATTTTATAACCACCTTTTTGTTTGAAAGTGAATTTCCTTCAGTAGATCAAGCAATACATATGGTGAGACATAAATTATTTAAGGAGGCATCTGGCCTCCCTTTGGAGCAAGAAGAGGATGAATGGACTGCGCCCCTCCAGAAATTGCATACCTGCTACAACATTAATGCCAACGAAGACGATGATCCAAGGAAGGTGAATATCGCAGAAAAAGAAGGTCAGAGAGATGTGGAAGGACCAGGAGTTGAACTTCCATTCATTGGACAACCAATAAAGATAAAGAAAGTCAATATTGGGACAGAAGAGACACCAAATATTGCCAATGTCGGAGATTACTGGGACACTGCTACCACTAACAAAATCAAAGAACTATTGCATGAGTATAAGGACTTGTTTCCGACCAAGTTCACTGATATGAAGGGAATCAAAGGACCTATGGGAGAAATGAGAATACCTTTGAAACCATATGCGAAGCTAGTCAAGCAAAGACCCTACAGATTGAACCCGAAATATAAGGAAAAAGTAAAGATTGAGCTCGAAAGAATGTTGGAAGCAGGGATTATTGAACCTATCGAAGAGTTAGAGTGGATTAGCCCCATGGTAGTGCAAGATAAAAAGACAGGTGAGATCAGGATTTGCGTACATCTCAGGAAGCTGAATGATGCATGTCTACATGATCCTTTCCCTACACAATTCACTGACGAAGTGTTGGATAACATGGGGGGCCAAGAAGTATATTATTTTACAGATGGGTTTTCAGGATACCATCAGATCCGCATTGCCAAGGAGGACTGTCATAAGACTACATTTGCCACAAAGTGGGGATCCTACCAATATAAAGTAATGCCATTCGAACTGAAGAATGCCCTAGCCATATTTTCCAGGGTAGTGGTTGAAGCATTCAAATATTTTTTGCATAAGATTTTAGAAGCATACTTTGATGATTGGACCATTTTTAGTTTGTTGAAAAATCATACTGTATGTCTAAGGCTAATGCTGGATAAATGCAGGCAGTGTCAAATTGCTTTGAACTTGAAGAAGTGCATATTCTTCTCACAATTTGGAGTATTATTAGGACATATTGTATGCAAGCAAGGATTGTTGGTGGATCCATCCAAAATTGCAATTATAGTTGATTTACCACCACCTACATCAGTTAAGAAACTACGCACTACGCTAGGACATACTGGCTATTACAAGAAATTTATCAAAGGATATGCTCAGATTACTGCGCCAATGGAGAATTTATTAAATAAAGACTATCAGTTTGGTTGGATAGACGAATTCCAACAGAGATTCGACACACTGAAACAAAAGATGGTCACCACGCCTATTCTAGTCTTTCCCAACTGGAGCAAGGAATTTCATGTGCATGTTGATGCATCTTCTATTGCATTAGGAGCAGTACTGGCACAGCATGGAGAAGGGGACATTGATCATCCATTAGAATTTGCCAACAAAAATCTATCCACAACTAAAATCAATTACACTACTATAGAGAGAGAGGGATTAGCCATGGTGTTTGCATTGCATAAATTCTAACACTACTTGTTGGGAGGACACTTTAAAATGTTTACTGATTGCTCCGCATTGAAGTACCTAGTCAACAAGCCAGTGTTGGGGGGGGAGAATATGCATATGGTTTCTCTTATTTCAAGAATATGATTTTGAGATCATAGTTAAGCCAGGAAGAATGAATAAGGGTCTAGACCACCTATCGAGGTTGGAGCATGGTGAAGAACCTACCAGTCTAGAGGATACACTACCATATGCACAACTGCTCTCCACTATAAATATTGATGACCACTTCGCAAACATAGTCTAGTTCATGTCAACAGGAATGGCTCCAGGTGAGTACACGATTCCTCGGAAGAAACAACTAGTGGTGAGTGCTATAGATTTTTCACTGATAGTTGGTCAGCTATATAAAATGGGACCTGATGAGATACTAAGAAGATGTATGATGGAGACAGAACACCCTATGATCCTCGAAGAAGCTCGTGAAGGCATTTCAGGAGGACATTATGCAGGAAATGAAACTACGCAGATGGTTCTGGGAGCTGGCCTTTGGTGGCCTATGTTACACAAAGATGCTAAAGAATATACCAGAGCATGTGATGCATGCCAGCAAGTTGGAAAACCAACCCGAAGAGATGATATTCCATTAGCACCACAGATGACCCTACATGCATTTGAAAAATGGGCCATTGACTTCGTGGGACCTATAAACCCACCAGGAAAGCGCACAGGAGCAAGGTATATTATCACTGCGACAGAATACCTAACTAGATGGGCCAAAGAAAGAGAAATCAAGGACTATAGTGCAGCTACAGCTACGTGTTTTATATTTGATGACATAATAACCATGTTTGGATTCCCTAAGGTCCTTATGAGTGATCAAAGTACACACTTCATCAATAAGACAGTGGAAGCCCTGACTGAAGAATTTGCAGTCCACCATCAAAAGAGTACACCTTATCATCCATAAGAAAACAGAACGGTTGAAGCATTCAACACGATCTTGGAGACAACATTGACAAATATTTGCAGTGTGAACAGGGATGACTGGGATTTAAGAGTACCAGAAGTACTTTGGGCTTGTAGAACCACTTGCAAGAAATTAACAATATAGACCCCTTTCACGTTGGTTTATGGTATTGAAGCTATTGTCCCAATGGAGTACTTGGTACCAAGCTTAAGAATTGCTACATTTACAGACATGGATGATACTGGCACTATTCATGAGAGTCTAACACAATTGGTCAAACTAGAATAAGACAGATTCATTGCAGGCTTCCATCAACAAATTCAGAAGGAACAAGAAAAGGCCTATCATGAAAAACATATCAACAAGAAAATATTCAGGCAAGGTGATTTAGTATTGGTATATGACAGTAAGTTTATCAAACACCCTAGGAAGTTCAGAACGCATTGGCTCAGACCATATGAGATTGCCTATGTTACAGAAGGAGGAGTTGTGTAGCTGGAGACATTGAAAGGAGACTGGAAGGAAGGCTTGGTGAATGGGAGTCAGCTGAAGTTGTACTTTGACAACCAGCTACCTCGTAGCTTTCAGTAGAATCAAGAAGACAAGGGTCCAGGTACCAGGTTCAGTTGAAACTGGGTACCAGACACTGAAAATACATTCTGCACAAGGATGGAAAGGAGGCATAAAGAAAAAAGCAAGGATTGCACTGCACAGTCGAAATTCGAAGTAAAACAAGAGGATCATATCTCAAGTGCCTCAGGATGAGTCACAGGTGAGTGTTGGGGGCATGTTGGCCCTTGGTTATGGAAGGAAGTGAAGAACGAGGAAGAAAAAGTAAAAAGCGAGCTTCGTGGGAGACACAGTGACTGTCACTGGGTCGAAGTGAGCAAAAGAATAGAAAAGATGGAGCAAAGTGCGGAAAATCAAGCCGTTGGATGAGGAGATCAAGGATGAAAGATCAGGAAGGAAGATGGACCGAGGATGACTCAGGAATTGGAAAAATCCAACATTGGATGCCTTGGAGCACCGCGAGATGAAGAAGGAAAGACAGGATGGCGAAGCTTGGAAAGAATCGATCAAGTTGACCTAGGGTTGTAGACACCTAGGGTTTTTTTAATTAGGGTTTTGACACCCAGGTTTCGACCTGAGGCTATCGGTGAGGGATTGTAATGTATAAATAAAGGTCGAGAGGACCTAGGTTGGGTCAGTACTATGGTTGAGTCTGTTGGAAATACCAGAACAACTGAGAGGGGGGGGTGAATCAGTTGTTTATAAGATTAAACAATTTTATGCCTTTTAAACAATTATTAAGATTTATTCATGTGTCATCAACCAATCATATAGCATATGGACAGTAAGAGTAAAGATCATCAGTCACACATAAGATACACACAGAGACAGATTTTCACGAGGAAACCCATAAAGGGAGAAAACCTCTTCTTCTTCGAAATGATAGGCAG
>SNQJ01S0060092.1:75750-110695 GCA_010110895.2 Picea sitchensis | reverse complement strand
GAAGGAAGCACCAACTCCTTGGTTTCTCTAGCACCAACTAGAAGGAAGCACCAACTCCCCAAGTGTTCCAACACCAACTGGATGGAAGCTCCAACTTCCAGTCACATAGGCACCAACCTGTATAACAGAGAACAACAATTCTCCCTTGCACCACCTTGCCACCCTGGTTTCTTTGGCTACAACTAGATGGAAGCTACAACTCCCTATATTCAAGCACCCACTTGAACTTTTGAGGACAACAATCCTCCCTAGCACCTCCCTACCACCCTGAAATATAAATCTTTGTAACTGAAACTTATTACAGTGATATAATGTTCATCAATGGCTTACCAATCTCATCACTGTTCTGCTACTCTGCGTTGCTCTGTCTACATCAGTGTCTTCCTGCACACATGCCTTGCGCTTTTTGTTCTTCTACCTTTTATCCTCTGAGTGCCATGTCCATTCAATGCACCATTCCTCTTTTGTGCATTTCAGTTGCTGCACTCTGCTTCAATCCACCATTCCTCTTCTATGTATTTCAGTTGCTGCACACTTTTCTTACTCTTTATGTTCTTCTCCATTTTATGCTCTGTGTGCCATCTCCCTTCTATGCACCATTCCTCTTTTGTGCATTTCAACTGCTACACTTTGCCTCCTTCTATATTCCTAAATCACTCTCAACAACAACAACAATCTCTTCTTTTCTCGCCATCCTTATATTCTCTGTGCACCTTGTACATGCAATATGCGCCAACCTCCTGCATGCTCTCACCACACCAATGTCCTCCACATCGGGGTGTTAACTGCCACTCTCACCATGCCACTGCTTCACCCCTCTAGCATCAACACCCTCTCTCTTTTCTGCATCTTCTCCTCATGTCGAGTGTTCTGCCTCATCATCATTGCAACTCTTCAGCTTCTCTGGTGGTTAAACCCACACGTCCATCGTCACTGGGTGTTATGCCGAGATTCCTTAGCTTTTCTGGCAGTTGAGACTCTTTGTCTTCTCTATCACAGTCGAGCTAATCTTCTGTGTTGCAGTTATAGGATTCAATGCTCTTCCATCTGTCAATCGCCTCTAAGAATAGTCTTCATTCCACTGGAATATGCCTCAAGCCTCTTCATCTACTCTAGTGATCACACTGAGGCCTCTTTGATTCCTCTGGTAGAAACTATCAGTTGCCTCTAGTAGTTACACTCTGAAGTACAACAGTAGCCCTCCGATCATACTCAAATTCACCTGCACCATTGGATTGACTCTGTAGGGTCTTGCGTTTATTTTTCCATTTCGCCTTTCAACATTTCAACATTCTTGTTGTGAGGCATCTCGACTCTCCAAGTCGTGATCTCCGAAAAGGATATTAGCTTCATGCTAGCTCCTCCCTTGAGCCTTCGTCGATGTGACCATAGGTCATGACCAGGGCCCAATTCTAAACACGCATTTCGCATTTCTCATTTCGGGGATTCTGTGAAGAGTCGTCTCGACTCTCCATGTCCCAAACTCCAAAAAGGAGCTTAGCTCTTCGAGATCTTCTTCTACAGCTCTTTGATGATGTGATCACCGGCGGTGACCAAGTGCTTATCCATAAAGTGATTTCGCGAATTCGCATTTAAACATGTCGGGATTTCGGCCTTCCTGTGGTGAAGAGTTCTTGACGCTCCATGTCCCGGTATACGAAGCTCTGAAATGGAGCTTGGTTGCACTATCTCCTTCCTCCATCTTTCGCAGAGTGATCACTGGCTGTGACCACAGTCTACACCAAAAGGTTTTTTCGCATTTCGGCACTTCGGCATTTCGCATATTGCGAGTTCCTACCGTGAGTTGCTTCCTTGAATCCTCCAACTCTTGGTATCCGAGACTCTGAAATGGAGTTAGATCAACGGTCCACAATCTTGATGATTCAACGGTCCAGATCTCTTCGTGATTTCGCATTTCAGTATTTCAGCACTTCTCATTTCGCTGCTTCGGGACTCCTGTTATGAAGAGTCTCGACACTTGACTCTTCCATCTCCCGGTATCTGAAATTACGAAATGGAGTTGGATCAAAGTATTTCGGCATTTCACATTTCGTCACTTCGGGACTCCTGTTATGAAGGGTCTCGACACTTGACTCTTCCATATCCCAGTATCCGAAACTCCGAAATGGAGTCGAATCATCGTATTTCTGCGTTTTTCATTTCGCCGCTTCGGGACTCCTGTGATGAAGAGTCTCGACACTTGACTCTTCCATCTCTCGGTATTTGAAACTCCAAAATGGAGTCAGATCAACGTATTTTGACATTTCTGTTGATGTGCCTGTTTCAGTATTTTGGCGTTTCACATTTCGCCGTTTCGGGACTCCTGTGATGAAGAGTCTCGGTGCTTGACTCCTCCAACTCCCGGTATCCGAAGCCCGAAAGGGAGTCAAACCAACACTTCTGATCTTTCCATGCCATCATCGCTGCTGATCTTCCTTGCCTGCTTGTTTGCCATCAAAAGAACAAGCACACTCTTGCACTCTGCATGCACCTTTGCACTATCTCTTCTGGTCTTCACGAGCTTGCTCTGTTGTGTCTCCCCAAAATACTTCTAGTGCCCGCCTGACACATTATACCTATACTCAATCCATCATCGATGTTGTACTTGCCATCAATGACAAGCATACACTGCCTATAAAACATGCCAACAATCTCCCCCTTTGGCATTGATGGCACCAAAGGCACCCGGACCTGTTCTTTTCTCCCCCTTTGACATCAATGTCAAAGAGAACATGCTCCCCCTGAGCTATTGCAATATGTTTAGGTGGTATCAGATATTAAACCAACACAAACTCTCCCTGACATGATGGACTCTCTTATTTGAGGCCTGCAGAATATTTGTATCTAAACCAGAGTCTTCTCTTTTTGATTCTTGGACCTGTTCATGTTCAGCTTCTGCTGTATCCTCTGTAGAATACTCAAAATTGCTCACCTCTCTTACTGGGACTCCTTCATCAACTTTTTCTTGTCATAACTGGATGACTCCCCCTGTCACTTTTATCTCTCTACTTCTGTCAATTTTTCCCTTTTGTTCCTAAAAATAGGTTAGTTTTTCTTGACAAGGTCTTTCCTCTTGTTATCTCTACAGGATGTCATGTATATCATTTCGTAAAACAAAATGCTGTTGTTGAAGATGTTGTTGTCATACTAACAGACTGTGTAATTGTAGCTCATACTTTTCAAACAAACCTTGGATCTCCCCATTGATTCTCATCGATCTCTATTATTGCAATTTCATTTTTCTTCCATGATGCATACAATCCAAGGCTTTTATGACCATATTCAATCACAAGAAAAAACTGCTACAACCACTCTCATACCTACTTTTCTTTTTCACAGACGAAGGACCTGTATCAAGTTTCTTAGGAGTATTGATTTCTTCCTTGTTGTATCCAATACCAGATTTGTCATTTGGTGATCTCTGACTATCCAAGAGCTTATCTAGGGCCATGGAGCTATTTAAGAACTTGCTTTGGGTGTTTGACTTCTCAACCTTCAAAACTTTAGCTTCCATCTTATGAGATGAGTCTTCTTCTACTTCTTCCATGGGATAGATGCTAACTGAACATTCTTTTATTGTATCTGTGTCTTCTTCTTTACTTGTCGGGGAAGAATCAATATCAACATCATTAATTGTCCTTATGCCTTTATTCACCACTTGTCCCGAGTTTACATTTACCTTACATTCTTTGGACGTGAGCACCTCTTCACTGCCTCTGTCACATTTTTGACTTGTACTAAGCAAATTATGTTTCAGACCATCCACAAGAGAACGTAATGGGCATCTCCTTTGTCATTACTCAAACTCATCATCCCTCTATCCTTGATTTTACCTAGTTCATCATCTTCAAGGATCATATTTCCTGTTTTGCTTTTACTTATGGACATAAGCTTATCCTTGTCTCCAGTCATGTGCTTGGAACATCCACTATCTATATTCCCAAAGGCCTTTTGTTTTTGAATTGAAAGTGCTAGACCACATTTTTCACTATCTTTCCTTTTCCATGTGCTGGCCTTTCTATCTAAGAACTTTATCCTTGGATCTGCTTTGTAATTCTTTAGATGGTAGTTTGCAGCTTTGTGGCCAGAGTTGTGACAGTTGTAGCATTCAATCTCATTGTTCAATAGGTCAAATTTATTGTTGCAGCGTTGTCTACTCATTAACTGTTTATTATTTCTTGACCTCCTTAGTTGCATGTCTCTAGACTTAATTTGACAATTTGCAATCTGTGATGGTTTGTTACTTGGTTGTATCATTCTTTGTTGTGGCAGATATTTATTCCTTTGAAATCTTAATTGCTCATGTCTAAGTCTTAAGGAACAATTTGCATCTTTGTGACCAAAATTAGAACAGTAGAAACAATATCCATAGAAAAATTCTTTGTACCTGGAAAATGGTTGTCTTCTTTGAGAAAATCGATTTCTTCCATGTTGATGATTTCCTTAAGTAGAGAGTGCATTATTTCTTTGTTCTATAGATTCAGTCCTGGCACCTTTTTCTTTACTCATCCTGGGCGACAGATTGTCTTCCTTTGTTTCTGTAGGTTTGTTGTTGTCATTGGTTGTAGATTTGACAAACTTGATGGGTTCATTGTTTCTTGGCTGACCACTACTTGATCCCTCTTCATAACCCAAACCAGTTTTCAGCTTTGGATTCCTTTGCTGATTCAGAATGGTGGGTAATCCTTCTGAGGCTTTGAAACTTGAAAGATTCTGATGACACAAGGCTTGAAACTTCTCCATCTCTTTCCTAGTTTTCACTACTTCTTCTTCCAGGGCTTCAGATCTTGCCCTCTTTTCTGATAGCTGATGTTTCAGAATATCCTCGTTTTTCTTTGCCTATTCTAATTCCACTTTTAGCAGCGCAAAGTCTTCATCAGGTTGTTTATTGTCTTTCTTGAACTGTATCAACAATTGTTTTTTCTTTCTTTTCTTAATTCTGAGTTTGTCAATCTCTTCCAGTGCACTGATCAGTTCTCCTTCCAAATCAACCATAGCTTCTTCATCATTATCATCACTGCCTGTGATTTTATTATCTAATTCTCTTTGGCCATAAGCATGAAGTCATTTACCTTATCTTCACAGGAAGAGTCACTATCGGTGTCTTCTGAGGAGTTATCATTGTTTACACATAAACTTTTCTTTTTATCAAATCTTTTGGATTTGTACTTCTCTTCACCTTCAGAGTTCTGATCATGTTTCTTGTGTGGACATTTATTTGCAAAATGACCTATCTTACCATAGTTGAAACATTTGAAGGGCATTTTACCTTGGTACTTGTCTGATCCTTTCTTTAGCCTTCTCACGAATTTTGCTTCAATTTCATCAGGCTCAGAATCTTCATTCTTATCTTCTTTAAATGATGCTTCTCTAGAGGCGGGTTTATCTGTAACTATCCTCATTTCATATGCAGTCAATGTTCCTAGAAGTTGATCAAAAGCCAAAGTCTTTATATCATTAAGTTCTTCTATAATTGAGACCTTTGGGTTGAACCTATCTAGCAGAGATCTCAAAATTTTCTGAACTAAAGAGGGTTCCTCAATTTTTTCACCAAGTGCTTTCATTGCATTAACTAGTTCTTCAACTCTCAGAAAAAACTTCCCAATGGTTTCATCTTCTTTCATCTTTAGCTTCTCAAACTGTACTCTGTAGGTTTGAATCTTGGCATCTTTTACCTTCTCATTACCTTCATAACTGCTAATGAGTTTGTCCTACATTTCTTTGGCAGTTTGAAGATGCATCACCTTCACAAACTCGACTTCTACAAGTCCATTCAAGATAGAATTCATTCCCTTAGCATTAAAGCTAAATTCTAACTTATCATCTTTGGAAGCTAGCACAACAGGCTTTATGTATCCAGTCTCTACTACATCCCAAACATCAACACCTAAGGCCATTAGGTATGTTCTCATTCTAACCTTCCAGAAGACAAAATTTGTTCCATCAAATAGAGGAGGCCTAGTGACTGAAGTCCCTTCATGACTTGACATGTTTAAGCTCCAGGATCTACCCTTAGATAAAAGGGGTCGGCTCTGATACCAATTGTTGGACAACTGAGAGGGGGTGGGGGTGAATCAGTTGTTACCGTGCTTAAACAATTATGCTTATTTTAAACTCTTTGCAGAGAACTTAATGACAATCACAATAATGCATGGAAGTAAGCAATAGAACATTCAACATTAGTCACACACATGAGATACACAGAGACAGATATTTCATGAGGAAACCCATACAGGGTAAAAACCTCTTCTTCTTTATATGATAAGTAATCTTTACATTCCTTACATTATCATACATATGAGCTCGAACTCATTGTGAGGCTACAACCTCTTTTCAAGCTGCAACTTGCTAAGAGCACCAACTCTCTGTTTTCTCTAGCACCTACTAGAAGGAAGCACCAACTCCTTGGTTTCTCTAGCACCAACTAGAAGGAAGCACCAACTCCCTCGTTTCTCTAGCACCAACTAGAAGGAAGCACCAACTCCCCAAGTGTTCCAGCACCAACTGGATGGAAGCACCAACTCCCCAAGTGTTCCAGCACCAACTGGATGGAAGCACCAACTCCCCAAGTGTTCCAACACCAACTGGATGGAAGCACCAACTTCCAGTCACACAGGCACCAGCCTGTATAACAGAGAACAACAGTTCTCCCTTGCACCACCCTGCCACCCTGGTTTCTCTGGTTGCAACCAGATGGAAGCTACAACTCCCTCTATTAGAGCACCCACTTGAACCTCTTAGGACAACAATCCTCCCTAGCACCTCCCTACCACCCTAAAATATAAATCTTTGTAACTGAAACTTATTACAGTGATATAATGTTCATCAATTTCTTATCAGTCTCATCATTGTTTTGCTACTCTGCGCTACTCTGTTTGTATTAGTGTCTTCCTGCACACATGCCTTGCACTTTCTGTTCTTCTGCCTTTTATCCTCTGAGTGCCATGCCCATTCAATGCACCATTCCTCTTCTATGCATTTCAGCTACTGCACTTTGCTTCAATCCACCATTCCTCTTCTGTGTATTTCAGCTGCTGCACACTTTTCTTACTCTTTATGTTCTTCTCCATTTTATGCTCTGTGCACCATCTCCCTTCTATGCACCATTCCTCTTTTGTGCATTTCAGCTGTTGCACTCTGCCTTTTTCTATATGCCTGAATCACTCTCAACAACAACAACAATCTCTTCTTTTCTCTCCATCCTTATATTCTCTGTGCACCTTATACCTGCAATATGCACCAACCTCCTGCATGCTCTCACCAAACCAATGTCCTCCACATCGGGGTGTTAATTGCCACTCTCACCATGCCACCGCTTCACCCCTCCAACATCAACACCCTCTCTCTGTTTTGCATCTTCTCCTCATGTCGAGTGCTTTGCCTCATCATCATTGCAACTCTTCATCTTCTCTGGTGGTTAAACCCACACGTCCATCATCATTGGGTGTTATGCCGAGATTCCTTAGCCTGTCTGACAGTTGAGACTTTTCCTCTTCTCTATCATAGTTGAGATAATCCTCTATGTTGTAGTTACAGGCTTCAATGCTCTTCCATTTGCAATCGACTCTAAGAATAGTTTTCATTCCACTAGAAGATGCCTCAAGCCTCTTCATCTACTCTAGCAATCACATTGAGGCCTCTTTGATTCCTCTGGCAGAAACCATCAGTCGTCTCTAGCAGTTACACTCTAAAGTGCAACAGTAGCCCTCCTATCATACTCAAATTCACCTGCACCGTTGGATTGACTCCGTAGGGTCTTGCGTTTATTTCACCATTTTTCCTTTTGACATTTCGACATTCTTGTTGTGAGGCATCTCGACTCTCCAAGTCGCGATCTCCGAAAATGATATTAGCTTCATGCTAGCTCCTCCCTTGAGCCTTCGTCGATGTGACCATAGGTCATGACCAGGGGCCAATTCTGAACACGCATTCCACATTTCTCATTTTGGGGATTCCGTGAAGAGTCGTCTCGACTCTCCATGTCCCAAACTACGAAAAGGAGCTTGGCTCTTTGAGCTCTTCTTCTACAGCTCTTCGACGATGTGACCACCGACGGTGACCAAGTTCTTATCCATAAAGCGCTTTTGCGAATTCGCATTTCGGCATGTCGGGATTTTGACCTTCCTATGGTGAAGAGTTCTTGATGCTCCATGTCCTGGTATCTGAAGCTCCGAAATGGAGCTTGGTTGCACTAGCTCCTTCCTCCATCTTTCGCAGAGTGACCACTGGTTGTGACCACATTCTACACCAAAAAGTGTTTTCACACTTCGGCATTTCGCATATCGCGAGTTCCTGTCGTGAATTGCTTCCTTGACTCCTCCAACTCCTGGTATCCGAGACTCCGAAATGGAGTCAGATCAACGGTCCAGATCTCTTCATGATTTCACATTTCGGTATTTCGGCAGTTCGCATTTCGCCACTTCGGGACTCCTGTTATGAAGAGTTGACACTTGACTCTTCCATCTCCTGGTATCCGAAACTCCGAAATGGAGTCGGATCAACGTATTTCGGCGTTTTGCATTTTTCCCCTTCAGGACTCCTATTATGAAGGGTCTCGATACTTGACTCTTCCATCTCTCGGTATTCAAAACTACGAAATGGAGTCGAATCACTGTATTTCACCGTTTCACATTTCGTCGCTTCAGGACTCCTGTGATGAAGAGTCTCGACACTTGAATCTTCCATCTCCTGGTATCCAAAACTCTGAAATGGAGTCGGATCAACGTATTTTGGCGTTTCTATTGATGTGCCTGTTTCAGGATTTCGACATTTCGCATTTCGGCGTTTTGGGATTCTTGTGATGAAGAGTGTCGGCGCTTGACTCCTCCAACTCTTGGTATCTGAAGCCCGAAAGGGAGTCGAACCAACACTTCTGATCTTTCCATGCCATCATCGCTGTTGATCTTCCTTGCCTGCTTGTTTGCCATCAAAAGAGCAAGCACACTCTTGCACTCTGCGTGCACCTCTGCACTATCTCTTCTGGTGCTCACGAGCTTGCTCTGCTTCGTCTCCCCAAAATACTTCTAGTGCCCGCCTGACACATTATACCCATACTCAAGCCATCATCGCTGCTGTACTTTCCATCAATGACAAGCATACGCTGCCTGTAAAACATGCCAACAAGAAGTCTTACCCAGTTCAGATGGCTGATTGGAGATGATCCTCGTCGATTGTATTTGCTCCAACTATCCTTGTTCCCATTCTATATTGTAAACCTACACACATAGCAACAACAAATTTTCCTCAAGCTATTGGCATAAATGAAAATGAACCTAAAATAACTACCTTAACTAATTTCATTAGGTAAATTAGTTCCTTAACTAAAGAAATAAAAGGAGATCAATTTTGA
The DNA here is from genome assembly GCA_010110895.2 of Picea sitchensis. Lineage (NCBI taxonomy): Eukaryota > Viridiplantae > Streptophyta > Pinopsida > Pinales > Pinaceae > Picea > Picea sitchensis. The sequence goes on along the minus strand of SNQJ01S0060092.1, from coordinate 101,346 downwards.
TACAAACAACTTAGAGTTTAGGGGAGGGAAAGAAGAGAGATATTAATTTTATTATTAACAACGAAAATACAAAGGAATGCACATGATTTTGTTGTCGACACTATTTGTAATTGCCATCTAGATTCCTCCAATCTTTGGCCACACAGGACTGCAACACCTCCAATGTTATTCTCCTTGCAAATATGAGGAAGATCGGGGGATCTTAGGCCTCAATGATATGAATGGGAAATGAAATTTGGGAAACTGGGGTTTCTAGGGAAATCCAAGTCACAAAAACCTTTGGAATATAATGGCTTTGGTTTCTTGGCTAGATTATCACTCTAGCATAATAACAATGCTTCCCTCTTCTCCTTCCTTTGGGTCTCTTTTATACCATTTCAAGATGGTTGAGACCATTTTTCCACATCTTTTAGGGAGTTATGGAGTTATTTTTCCCATAAACCCTACTTAGGAGTGCGTATTTTTCAAGTTTTTATATATATTTTTTGGTAATTACGAGTTCACTTGCACCATTACTAAAGGGAAAGGATGAGTACTCACTCCTTTAATTTTATGGGCTAGAACCCACTTGGGTGGCTTTTGTTGATGCCCGCAAGGAGAAATGCTACACTATTGGAAACTGTGATGACCAATACACGAGATGGAAAACTCTGTGTTAGGAGAGAGACAAGACGATGTTGAAGTATACCAACATCTTCCATTCCTTGCACACAAAACTGGGTATTAATGACTTTGAGCGACACCTAGCTTTGAAGTGCCATAGTGGCCTACATAGGTACATCCAAAAAGATATGGAGTTCCTGGAAATATCGTCATTGGGAGTCACTTACCAATATGTTGTCAAGATTAAGCAAAAGTTCAAGAAAAAGAATAAGCGGGCTTTCAGTTCTGCAAACCCATCATAACAGAAGCATGATAAGGGTGTCCCTTGTTATCACTGAAATTTCGTCTGTAAATGGTTATAGGAATCCAACATCTCCAAAACACCTATTAGTTCATCCATGTTCCAAAAAATGCATTTCCAAAAGGAAAAAATATACAATTGGTTATAAAATTAGCATGCATAGAAGAACTACAGGGTGCGCGCGCACATGCACAGGTTAGAAATGTCGGAAAAGTGCACATGCGCCTGACGTGCGACTGTGTATGCTAAAAGCCATGCACACCTGAGAATGGTGCATTTATGTTTCTGATCATCCTCCCAGCCACTTCTCGTTGATCTCCCAAGCTGATTTGACACTCAAATCCGAGTTGAATCTGGGTGGGGGGCTGGTCAAAGGCCCAAGGGTGCCCTAAAGAGCCCCTTGTTCACACTAAAGACTGGTTGGATAATGCCTTAAAGATTTGCTATAAAAAGAGGCCATGGGTGCACTATATTTTCAAGAATTCATTTGTATTGTTATGTTGCCTATATTCTCCTGCAAGGAACCTCTTTCCTTCATTGGAGCATACAAGCAGCATTTCATTGATCTATTCACATCACCTCTTGAGTGAATGAGCTTTGGATTTCTTCACCATTTCCTTTTTGTTTTCCATTTGTAAGAAGAGCTCACTCATTGGGGATTCAAGTGCCCTCCCTTGGAGGAAGAGGGGACCCATAAGTCTCCCTTTCTCTTTAGTGTTTTTGCCCACTAATACAATCTATCCATTGGTGGCATGAATGTTGGTCAATTTTTTGGTTAACTTTGGTTCTATTCTCCTTATGCACTTTAGTTTAGTTTCTTTAATTGTTATTAGCTTAGTTGTTTGTTTATTACTTATGCTTGATGTTTCTAACTCTTGCATTGATTTCTGTCCTATTCAACTAACACAACTGAACTTGTAAGTGTCCTCCTTTTGCTCATTTAGGTGATGAAAATGATACAACAGATTGGCGACTCCATTGGGGATAGGTATTAATTTCCTCCCCATTTGGGTTGTTTGAGCACTTCTTTTTGATTTGTTTATCTTGCAGGGATCATAACCAGCCCAAGCCTACATGCAAAGACCCAGATTCGACGCTGATATAAGAGAATTTCATCCGGAGTTTTCTTCCCATCCCTGTATCAGAAAGTGCACAAGTTTTTTAACCTACAAGTAAGTCTTCCGAGCACATGTGCCAAACCCACTGTGTTTCTCAGCGCATTATGTGCACCTGCGCCAACAGGTCGTTTTTTATTTGCGCATTGGCGCCACATGCACCTCTGTCTACAGTGCGACCTGTGCATCTGTCCATAAATTTCACATTGTAAGGATTTTTGTGGTATGTTGAAGGCCCATATCCTTCTTAAGATTGATTCTATGCAAATTTTAATATGCACCACACTTAGATTCCCTCTCCACATGAAGGGTTAGTCAAAACATACGCACTTAGGGAGGTTAAAAACCATATTTTTCTCCTCTTTTGCTTTCATTTTGCCACATGGATGGCTTGTTTTGATCATAAAAGTTAATTTGGAATCATTCACTATCACATATATAAACACTTGCATTGGGACCATAAATCAAACTTCAATAATTGAGTATGCTCTTCTCTCGCACCATAGAGCGATCTTGAGAATCAGAAAAATGATTGAGGGAAGATTTCATCTCCCTTGAAAGACAAGATCTGGAGGCAAGCGGGTCTCTTCACATCTGTAGACTTGGTAGGGTTTAATGGCAGTTTTAATGCGCTTAGGGAAGAGGTTAAGGCTCAACTTTCCACGTCTCCCACGGAAGTTAGCCAACATTATTCTTGTTTTTCTTCTGTCATGAACACTAGAGGTCCGATCTCATGTGCTCCTGAGAATACTATTGTGAAGGGCCTTGCGAATCCTCGGGAGGACGTAGGAGTAAAGTCAGGTGGACAGGGACGGGTGACTAGGGGGGCTTCTAGAGGCAGATTTGCAGGTGTGAAGAACAGTCCCGGGCCTCGATAGTTTAAAAAATGGGTTCCAAATTACACAAAGTGGAAGTTGACGCTTGGTGAGGAGGTTGGGTTGGAAGATACCGTTAGCCTTGCGCTTTTTACCCTAGTAGAGAGATTCTCCTACAAGAACAGGTGTAAAATGTCGTTGGAGGATTGGGTTGATGTTCATTGGAGTTCGTTGCTGGGTTATAAGATGTATGTTTTTTATTTGATGAAAGGGTGGTTTGGGTTCCATTTCAAGCGGACAAAGGATACCGAGATGATTCTGGGAAAAGTTTTGACCTTCCACAGAGGTAGTCTAATGATTAAAAGGTGGTGGGTGAGTTTTGACCCCACACATGACTATTTCAGGTTCAAACATTTTTGGGTGTTGTTGTTGGGATTTCTGTTTCATTTCTGGCACATCAAGGTGCTAGAAGCGATAGGGAACACCCTCGAGAAATTTATTAGTGCTGACCTTGGAGCACTCAATGCCACTGATAAGAGGATATGTAGAGTCCTTGTGGAAATTGACATCCACTCTAGTTTATTGGAAACCTTGGAGATAGTATGGCGGGGACATCATCTTTCCCAATCTATGGACTACTTAGCCATCCCATTCAGATGCTCTAGGTGTCGGAAGGCGGGTCCTTTATGGCGGGACTGTCTGGGATTACAGGAAGAGGAGGAATCAGAAGGTACAATGCTGGATAGGTCGACTCAGTTTGACTCGCCATATGTTGAGTCAAGCGGGTTCAACCCTCGTGGCTATGACCTTGAGGACTCTTGTTTGTCGGAGACAACTGAGTTTATAACGGGTAAGCTAAAAATTGTTTGTCCTACGCTCTTTCATTCTTTAACTTCATGGGAAAGAACTGTATTGGATGAGTCTAGTTTCTTTGGCATGCGAAAGGGTCTTTCGACACCTACTGTTGTTTCTACTACTTTTGGTTTGGTTGGGATTGGACTATCTCGAGGGGAGACTTCACGCTACTCGTTTGGTCTGTGAAAATCTCTCGGATGTTTTACACTTTTTTGACAACCTTAGGAAGGTGATAAGTGATACACTTTTTTGACAACCTTGAGAGGAGTGATCGTGAGGTCTTGGTCTCCTTGGGAAGGGATCTCCCAAGACTGTCCTTTACTGATGGGGACAAATTACTACCGGGTTGTAGGGAATCTGAGTTGGGGGATAGCGATTTAGGGATTTTTCTTGAATCCCTTGTTCCTTCTATCAAAGAGGTGCAGTTACCTATTAATCTACCTATTTATAGGGGGAGATCGATTTACCACAAACTTGAACCTGACGGGGAATCAAGGTCTTTGGGAACCTTAGTGGGGGACACAAGGAAATAATACACGTGGTTTAAGGGATTGGGTCTAGAAACCTCTCCTATTAAGACTAGGAGTGCGAGGAAGAAGAAGGAGGCTTCGAGACTTATTTTTGAGGGGTCACACTTGCCGGTAATAAATGAATTTGGGGCGCTTACAAGCCTAAAATCCCTAGCAAGAGCAAAGACATAATATTACTCTCCTTAAACATTAGAGGGGTGGGGGGGACCCTAAAATATGCCTCCCTTCGAAGATTACTTCAGAGGACTAGACCGGATATAATTTTTCTGCAAAAAACTATGGTTGAGGAACATAAAGCTCATGCGCTAATGCTTACTCTACATCCTACTTGGTTAACTTGTGCGGTCAGTGTTGTTGGTACATCGGGTGGTCTTCTTGTCTCATGGGACCCGAATTTTTTTTACATTGACCCTTTTTTATGTTGCGGTGGTATTCTTCTTACAAGATTGTGCTTGGAACTAAATCAACTAGTCTCTCTTTTAAATGTTTATGGCCCTTGTTCAGAGAGGAAAGATTTCTAGGAAAAGATAGCGGCCAGTGGAATACTCAATCGCAAAAACCTTATTCTTGCAGGAGATTTAAATCTTACTTGTGGAGCTGGGGAGACGTGAGGAGCGACTGCACATTTAGATCTGCTTTCAATGTTCTTGTTACTGATCTCTTTAGTAAAGAGGGTTTGATAGATGTTGCTCTGGATGCTTTGGTGCCAACCTGGAGGAATGGTCGTAGGGGTGCTGCTAGTATTACTGGATCGCGTTTTAATGGCCAAATATTTTTTAGCTGGTGATGGAAGGTATAAATCTTGGGTATATTACCCATACTTTTCGAATCATGCACCAGTTCTCTTAAGGATTGATAGGACATCTTTTTCGATGACATATCCATTTAAGTTCAATGCCAGATGGTTATCGAAATCAGAGGTTTCGAATATTGTAACAAAGGTATGGAAGGACCTGAATTTCTTGAACGAAAGGGATGTTCAACGAAGATTTTCTAATAAGATGAAATCTTTGAAGACTCATTTGAAAGCATGGTCCAAAGAGCATTTAAGATTACAGGAAGAAAATTTAACTCGTCTGGAAGGTCTGTTGTTTAGTTTACTTATGGAGGAGGCTCAGGAGCCACATACTAGTGAAAGGGAGACCAATATCAAACTTCTGGAGACAGAGTGGGATAAATTACTTAGAGAAGAAGAAGAATTATGGAGACTCAGAAGCAGAGCATTGTGGTTAAAGTGTGGGGACAAGAATACAATTTTTTTTCATAACTTTGCTAGTTACAAGAGGAACGAAAATCATATATGGGAGATAAGTGATGAGGTAGGTCAGATTCATACTGGTGTGGAAGCTATAAAAATTGAAGCTGTAAAGTTTATTAAATATTTTTATGAAAATTCGGACCAAGAGCTTATATCCGATCAGGTCAATACAACTGGTCTTTTCGGTCGCTTGGTACATGCTGAGGACATTGTGCTTCTAGAGAGACCGTGTACTAAACAATAACTGTGGGAGGTTCTTAAATCCTTTGCAAAAGATAAGAACCCGGGGCTTGATGGGTGGACCATGGATTTTTTTCTTCACTTCTTTGAACTAATGGGAGATGACCTGCTTGCTCTGGTGGAGGAGTCTAGGCTTTGTGGATCAATTAATAATTCATTAAATGCGAATTTCTTAACATTGATTCCAAAGGTAAATAATCTTAGTTCTTTTGGGGATTACAAACCGATAGCCCTTTGCAATCTCTGCTACAAACTCATTTCAAAGTTCATTGCCAATAGGATCAAGCCTATTCTCTCTTGGTCACTTTCGAAGGAACAACTAGGATTTCTTAAAGGTAGGCAGATTTTGGATGCAATTGGCATGGCTCAAGAGCGTCTCCATAGTATAAAGGTTAAGAAATCCAAAGCCATGATTCTTAAGTTAGACCTTAAGAAAGCCTACGACTGTATAAATTGGGACTTCTTAAGCTTGATCCTTATCCAATTGGGATTTAGCATTCTTTTCACCAATTGGATCTTAAGTTGTGTGACTAGTGCTAATTTCGTGGTGTTGATTAATGGGGAGACATCTCATATGTTCAAAAGTGGAAGAGGATTGTGCCAGGGTTTCCCGTTATCGCCATTGTTATTTATACTTGTCATGGAAGGTCTTAGTTTACTGCTAAAAAACAAAAGGGTGAAGGGAAGCTTTCAGGGGTTAAGGTATCAAGGTTAGTGAAGATTTTGCATTTGTTTTTTGTAGATGATGTATTAATTATGTCGAGAGAATATTTGGAAGAGTGCACTGAGATAAAAATTATTTTAACAACCTTTTGTAGAGCCTCTGGCTTGTGTATTAATTGGTCAAAATCAATCTTTTATCACTCTGGGATCTTTGGAGATTCTCTAGAAATATTAAAGACTCTATTTCCACACTGTTTTGAGGATTTGGCAAAAGGATTTCGGTACCTTGGTTATTTTTTGAAGGAAGATGCTTACAAACTGGAGGATTGGCGTTGGCTACTTTGAAAATTTGAAGAAAATATTGGATGGTGGTGCAATAGATGGTTGTCCCTGGGGGGATGTTTTACACTGGTAAAATCAGTGCTTAAGGGCCAGGTCGTGTACTAGATGGCACTGGTAGCTATACCAACTTCCATTTTACACAAAATTCATAACTTGATATTTAATTTTCTGTGGTCGGGTGTTGCAGGGAGGAAGCACATCCACCTGTGCAGTTGGGAGCTATTAGCAAAGTCAAAGCAACTGGGAGGCTGGGGCATTCAGAATATTTACCTTTTTAATAAGGCACTGGCCGCAAAATCACTATGGAGGGTACTAACAAAGAATGGGGTATAGAGTAAGATTATAAAGGATAAGTATACACCTCATTGCTCCACGATTACTTGGCTTCGGTTGGCTTCTGCTATTGTTTCGTCTGCCTCACAAACTTGGAAAAATCTGCTAAAATCCTTACACTTGTTAACTCATTGGCTCGGTTGGAGACTAGGTTCTGGTCATTTGGTACAAGTTGGTTTAGATTGTATTATGAGTATGGGGAAAGCCTCTTTCTTATCTAGTCACTTGCGGGCTGAAATCAAAAGGAACTCTGTGATGTATCTCTTTCAAGCTAGAGGTGTTGGTAGGTCAGGTATTCCTTTTTCATATTGGAAATCGGGTGAAGATCTTGTCCTGGTTGGGACCAATGCAGAGGAGTGGGAGGCATATCGGGAAGCATTGTTTTATGTGGGGATTTAGTTACAAAACAAAAATGATGAGCTTTTATGGGTGGGAGGTTACTTTTCGGGAAACATTTCAGCTAAAAACTTATATCTCGCTCTTGCAAAACAATTCTAGCCAAATCCTGTTGGAGGTTGGCGAAGTCAATTTTGGAAATAGGATCTTGTTCCAAAGATCAAACTCTTGATTTGGTTATCATTGGAGAACAAAATTCTCACTTGGGATATTCTTCAAAGGAAGGTATGGAAGGGGCCAAATATCTGTGTTTTATGTCTTAGTGAAGCAAAATCAATGTACCATCTCTTTATTTCTTATTTCTTTTGTCGGGAGGTTTGGAGCCATTTTTACATAGCTCTTAATATTCAGACTGCTTGGGATGGAGCATTTCTCAGTTCTTGCATTGAGAGTTGGCTTAAGAAGGAAGCAAGCCTCATCACTTTCCCTTCTTTTATTTGCTGGTACTTATGGTTGGAGAGGAACTGGGTTATTTTTGAAGGATCCAAAGCATCGGTCTATACAGTGGTAGAAAAAGTTAAAACATTGTTGCCCCTGGTGACGGTGGTTAAAAATTTAAAATTGCATCTTATTCAGCCACCTCGGCTTGTGACCTCAATAGTTTGTTGGTTCTACGAGGCTGCTCTTTCCAATACACTTAGGTGTGGAGCAGGAGGTATAATAAAGCACAGTGATCAATACGCCTTTAAATGGACCTTAAATGGTGGCCAGGGGACAAATACGAGGGCATAACTATTAGGTTCTTGGGAGTCTCCATCTAGTGCAGCGGTTCAATCTTGAGGTGATACAGGGCATTGGAGACTCAAAGATCATCATTTAATGGTTAAAGGATAGAGGAAAACTGCAGGTTGCCTCACTGATGGGGTGGATGGACAGCTTAAAAGTGATGAAATTTGCGTGTAGAGAGATACACTTCACACATGTGTACAAGAAGCTAAATATGGAGGTATATGTTCTCTCAAAATTGGAAATCACCAAGCCTGAAGGAAATATTGGTTACAATAGATGGGTTGATGGAAATGAGGGGCCTACCATCTCTATCAGTCTTTTTTGACTCAGTTTGTCTTTTTAGTTTTGAACTATTTTTGATGATCTCGGTATATGAGGACGGTTTTTATGTTTGTATTTTCCCCTTGATGGTGGTCATCTTTTTTCCTGATGTAAAGTTGTTATGTCTGGTGTTTTTTGATAAGGTTCTAGTATATTCAGTAGCCGATGGAGTCTTGTGAAATTTTCAAAGACTGATGTAGCTGTAATGTGTACTCATTTATATATATAATATAAAGGGCAATTTTCTTGTTGAAAAAAAAGGTTCTTTCTTCTTGGCTCCTTAGTGGGCATATTTATGATTATTGGATTTTTTTTAAAGTTTCAAGAAGAATGTGGAGATGATAGTGAGACATTTTATAGGTTATCACAATTCATATTGGGTCTTTTTGTATTAGTGATCAATGTTTAGATTCTAATATTTCTTTTATGTTTTTCCTTTACTTTGATAGGTTTTTTAGCAAATGATGTCAAATGTGATAATATGGTATCTATTATTTTTTGTACGTAGGCTTTTTAGTACTTGTAAATTCATTCCAATAATTTTGATTAAAATTGGAACATCCTTCATAAACATGCTAATGATGTTGATTATGTAGTTTTTGCAAATATGGAAGAAAATGTTGTTTCTGATATTTCTTATTATCTAATGAATACTACTTGTGAGCTCATTCCAATATGTTGATTGAAAATTGGAATATCTTTCATAAACATATTACTAAGGTGGATTATGATTTTGAAAATATTAAAGAAATTAGTATGTTTTTCATTCTCATCTTTTAATGAATACTAAAAATATAGGATAAAAAAATACAAGATTGGTTATTTCATAAAAAAATATATCAATTTTATTTCAATATATTTACATTTAGATTAGGAAATACCTAATATCGGGTAATCATTACATTTATTTTTATTGTCACATTAATATATTGGCACATGGGTTGAGTATATTCCATGCAAACAAGGTAGAAAACAAATATACGATGCAAATGTACAATGGGGATTCTTCAAAGGTTGGGAAGAAGTCAAATGATATGTTACTAACTTTCATATGTACCACTAAATGGAACTTATTAATTTCTTTTTCCTTTTCCAAATTTAGAAACCTCGGGAGTCATGTGCTACAAAGATGGAGCTAATAAGTGAAGAAACTCCTTCACCTGAGAAAAATATGAAGCTAAGAAAATCGATGGTATACCCCTAAAAAATAATTTGACCATAAGAAATAAGTTTATTCTTGTTTTGGAGAACCAAGGAATTGAAGAAGTGAAGAGTTATGAATTCTAAGAAAAGTTGGTGTCTAAAGACATTGTTACAACACTAAAGCACAAGTGAAAATAGTTCAACATGTAATGGATAACACACAATAACCAAAAACTTTTAGGTATCACCACATTTGATTACTTGATATACCAATCTATAAGATCATCTATATATACCCAAAGTATAACTAACTTCCTTAGAATGAGGATGACATAGTCAACTTTGATCTCTTTAGGCGCACCTTTATTCCTTTCTTTTCTGCCTCGACCCATGCAATAGTTGATTACCTTGGTCGATCCAACCTACTAGTCGACTTCCCAGTTGACCTCTTAATGAAGTCTTCTTCGATTTTTGACTAACTATCTCTAGAAGATCTAGAGGTGAGATAAACCTATGTTACAAAACCCCCTTATTAGCACAAACCTATGGAGATTTGAGGAGGTGAAATTATATATATATATCAATAAAGATATATAGCTTCATAAAGATATCAATAATGATCATCTATTCTATAATAAACAAGATACAAAATAATTTCATGTATCAACTATATCAGATAACTAGCATATAACTTCACATGCTTCATATTACTGTGAACAACATGGTTTTCAACTACTTATGTTTCACTTTAATTGTCACAAAATACTATAGTCAACTTTTGAAAGGGGAATCCAATCTCACCCATTAGGTTGTGAATTTGCATTGTCAATGTGTTGGCATTAACTACACATCTATATTCATCCTTGGTGGTTGAAGGAGAGACAACCTTCTACACTTTCATAGGACTATACAATGGGTCCAAAACCAAGATAAAACAAATAGCTAGAATTCAACTTCCTATCATCTCCATCTCTATCCCAATTTGAGTTACTATACACAACTAACTCTAGTTCATATTATTACTAAAATATTTTATATCAAGCTATTCAGTACCCTTGATATAGACAAAAATAATCTTTGCATCCTCAAATGACTCTTGTTCATATCCTACATGAACTTAGAGACCACAATGATGAAAAGAATAGATGGAATCAATCACAATCCAATCTCACCCATTAGGTTGTGAATTTGCATTGTCAATGTGTTGGCATTAACTACACATCTATATTCATCCTTGGTGGTTGAAGGAGAGACAACCTTCTACGCTTTCATAGGACTATACAATGGGTCCAAAACCAAGATAAAACAAATAGCCAGAATTCAACTTCCTATCATCTCCATCTCTATCCCAATTTGAGTTACTATACACAACTAACTCTAGTTCATATTATTGCTAAAATATTTTATATCAAGCTATTTAGTACCCTTGATATAGACAAAAATCATCTTTGCATCCTCAAATGACTCTTGTTCATATCCTACATGAACTTAGAGACCACAATGATGAAAATAATAGATGGAATCAATCACGAGTTAAATCAATGAGGTTACCAACAAAGTAATTGCAAAGAGTAGCATAAAATTTCAAAGAATCACACTGCTTAGTCAACATCACTCTCGACTAGTAAAGTGTAGAACATGGTTTATGGTCTTCTCTTTTGAATCTCCACATTAGATTCATTACACAATTAGGTTGAGAAATAAACATATTGCCATCCATTTGCAGAACTTGGATGCCCAAAAATAAATGCAACAGACTGAGGTCGATCATTTCAAATCTAATTCTACTAGTTGTTTATTCAAACATGAAATTAGATATGCACTACCTCCAGTAATGACTAAATCATCAATATATAATGCAATAATTAATGCATATCATTTGCACATAAATACTATAATATTATTCATAGTGATTGAAAACAAAATCTAGAAAGAACCAATCGATATTCTTATGCCATTCCCTATGGGATTGTTCAAACCATATAAGGATTTCTTCCATCGACGCACAAGACTACCATCCTTCTCAAATCCTAGGGTTTTCTCCATATAAATATCCTCAGTGAGATCACCATATAATAAATCACTCTTGACATCTAAGTGATGTAACTCCCATCCAAAATGAGCAACAAGTGAAAGAATCAGTTGAACAAACTTCATCTTTGCAATATGAGAAATTTTTTCATTGTAGTTGATACCTTCTTGTTGAGAAAATCCCTTTTCCACCAAACAATCATTATGCCTCTCAAAAACACCTTCATATGTAAATTTGGTCTTGTAGACCCATTGACATTTCACCACTTTCTTTCCTTGTGGTCAAGAAAATACGTCCCAAGTTTTAATATTCGATAAGGAATTGTACTTGTCAACCATAGGATTCCCCCATTCAACTCAGCCATGTGCATCTACATATGTACTAATATCACATTCCTTTACCACATGTTCCATCAAAGCAACACTACCACTCTATTTTTTACTTCTAGTCTTCCTTGAGTCATCTACATTTCCCACATCAACACCATCATTTGAATTCAACAAAGAAACCCCTGAAGTATACTCATTAATGACAATGTCTCTTACAAATAATTTTCCATTTTATTGGTTCAAACAACCTATAGACTTTTGAATCATCAAAAAATCCCATTATAATAAAGTGTGACTCTTTACATCTAGCTTATTTCTCTTATCATTCAAAATATGAGCTCACATTATACATCTAAACTTTTTGAGATGTCTAACTCAGGATTTCCTTCCAATACATTTCTCATGTGGGGTCATATCCCATACAACATTGGTTGGAATCATGTTTAGAATATAGTTTGAATAGTAAACAACATTTTACCAAAACTTAATTAACATACCTTTGGCCCAAAGAAAACACCATGCTATTTTGACCAAGATTTGATTCTTTCTTTTAGAAACACCATTATTCTTAGTTGTATGGTACAAATATCTACCAAAAGATACCATTCTATGACAAGTAGCTCTCAAAGGCCTTACTTACATATTCTCCACCATTGTTTGATCTTAGATGCGTTAGAATTCGATCACATTCCTTTTTAGTCAATTCCCTAAATTCCTTGATTTTTTCAAAGATATGATCCTTATTCTTAAATAACTGCATCTAAGTATACCTATAAAAATCATCAATGAAAGTCAAAACATACCTTGCACTTGCTAACAATGGTTGGTTCATTGTATGAAGGTCATGATGGATAAGTTCTAGCTTATTATTTTCTCTCAATGCCTTCTCTGTCTCAAATGCAACTTGGTGATGATATCCAAGAATACACCCTTTACCTACATGATCAAGGTAAACAACCCTAGGTAGTCCATTAACAATATTAAACTTCAACATTTATTTCATACTTTGAAATTTTAATTGTTTGAGTCTGTCATGCCAAATTCTACTCCAGATGTCAATCTTGGCTATGAGTGCAGTGGAACTTGGATCCTGCTTAAGGAAATCATAGAACTTATACATTTTTCCCTTAGGGTCAAGGATGCCCTCAATGACAACAATAAATTCATTTTTAATATCCTTCATAACAAACCTATCAAGCTAGAATTCAACCTTCTTGCCAGTTTGAGTTAGTTTGGGGTACAAACAACAATTTGACACTCAAACTTAGTACATGATACACATCAAGAATCACACCATTTTGACATCAAATCCTACCACAATTGACAATAGCTTGTGATATTCAATCCTACCACAACTGACAATAGTAAGTGAATAATCATCTACTACAAATATTTCTTCTTTTGTAGTTTTACATAATGAGGAAAATAGAGAAGCATCTATGGCCAGATAATGGGTACAACCAGAGTCAACTATCTACTTAGTTTTAGAAGTGTGAGCATAAAATTATTAATAAGTACTAATGGAGAAAGTATAGTTTTCTACCTTACCTTTATAAATTTGATGCTACAAGTCATTTGATATATTAGTGAACACCATATCTTCAATCTTATTGAACTTATCCTCAATATCTTTGATCTTATTCTAGCAAGTCTTCTTGACACGTCTTGTCTTTTTTTAGCACCAAAAGGTCTTATTTTTATTTCCTTTCTTAGTTGATGTTTGATCAACACGCTTCTTCTTATTGGTCTAGTTGATTCAATCTTGTTCTTTCTCCTAGTTACATTCTCAACCTATTTCTCTATGGTTATGTCAAGATTTTCCCTCAAGGATATGGGCCTATTGGTTAACCTCAAGCTTACTGTCATAAAGAAAAATTTATTGTTCCCTAATTAGCACACTGCAGAAAGAATCAAAGGTATAGTCCTTATCATATTCTTTTCTAGAATATGAATTAGCAAAAATAAAAATAAAAATACATTATAAGGCGTTTTCCTATTCATCAAGGTCATTTCCATAATCTAACCATCTTTATTCAAAAAATTCCTTTCCACATTCACAATATTTCAACTATAGTTCCTTCACCCAAGATAAATAATCTCCAATCCTAACAAAGGAGAGAGGATTAAGGGAGATAAACTCTTTATCAATTTGAATAACTTGGATTTTGTCTATTGGTCAAATAGAGTCTTAAAATTATTTTAGACTTGATTTGGAAATTCGATGCTACTTGTATGAAAGCAAATCTCCCTGGAGATGTAGGTCAATATTTTTGATATTATAGTAGTTGCGAGAGGTATTAACCTCCATGTGTAACCTTTGAATAGAATAGAATATTCCATAAGCAAGAGAAACCCTAAACATATGTGTAAAAACCCTAGAAGACAAGTCGAATCAGTAGAATAAATAATATCAATATATTATCTTCCAAAAATACAGGTCATCCCAGACAGGTGACAAAAATCACTATAAATAAGAGGTGAAATAGCTCATTTGTATACACTCACTTCACTCACTCTCTCAATAAAGTATAGCGCGAGTTTGGAGCTGCAGTTGTAAGAAAGGAAGGTGGATCTTCTGGGGTGATTCTTGGTCTCTCTCTCTAGCACTATCTAGCCTAAGATATGTGCCATACCTCTAGTATATCTTGGTGGTATTCTTGATGACATTATTGGTGGTATTTTGATATTCTTGGTGGTATTTTTGGTAAGTGCAACTGCAACTGCTGCAGTTGAGTATTGTTATTGTTCTGTGGTTTTGGGAATTTCTTTCTAGTGCATTATCCTTGGAGAAAGGTGTGCTCTCTTGATCATCTATTGGTTCTAGTGTTGCTTCCGAAATCATTCTATCTATCAAAGGTTAAGGTGCTCGGGGGTGGGTGCGTGCCTATGGTTGGGTGACAATATTGTGACATTGTCTATGGTAAAACAAGAACATCAAATATTTTAATAGGTTATGGGCCCACACTACCTTGAGAACAGTATAACCACTGGAAGGTAGATCAACAATTATTTTTCAAGCTCGTTGTAGCACCAATTGTAGCTGCAACTAGGGTTTTTGATTTTGCAGCTACAACAAACCCTAACCTAAATTCTTGGGCACTTTTCGTGAAGCGTTAGACCTAATTTTTTGGTATTCTAGTGTGCCCTAGCCTATTGCATCCTCTAGTGCCCTCAGCCAGCAAAAACATCAAGTTTGAGTTATTGATCAAAGTCAAAGTCAAATATTGACTGGTCAAAGTGAAAGGTTGACTTTTGGTCAAAATTGATTTGGTGGTCAAAGTTGAAATTTCAGGTTTTCTAGCTTGTTCTAATCATTTAACCTTTTGATTCAGTTTCTAACCTCTTCTTGTCAAGATGGTGTCTAGTTTCAAATTAGAAGACAAGCTTAATGATGCTGCAAATTTCGAAGGTATGCACTTGTATATTCTTTTCATGTTATATCATCCAGCAAAGCATGAGTGTGTTTTGCAGAGAATGTACAAGAGACCTTCTCTAAGAAGTGATCTTGGATTCAATACATTCAGAGGAACAAGCAGTTGAGGCTCTAGGTTCCAGGTTTGATTGATCAAATTGTTAAGTTTCTATTTGCACATATCAAGTTTGATAGTTGTTATAGTACAAGTAAACACTATAGTTGTGACAACAATCTTTGAAAGGTACTATTACTATTAGGTATAATTGGTTGTATGAAAGTACTATTGATATATATACTTATTGCACTTGTTTTCAAAATGAAATAACGTCTCCTCTAGGATATATTTCTTGTTTTTATCCCGGGCAGGTCACTTTGGTAATTCTATGATGATTACCATCCTTATTACCATAAATATGTTCTTATGAAAATGCTATTGGAAATATTTTTTCTCTTGTTGTTCTTGTTCTAGGAAGGTCACAAGTGATAGATATGAGAAGTATCTATAGTGACAATTGCAAACATGGAGAAAATGACTCCATCAAGTGGTGAGGTAGGTGATCTCACAAAGTACCAATTCTAAAGGAAGCGTATAAAGAAAAATGAGTTTTGGACATCGTTCACTTAGATGTGTATGGACCAATGTCAAGAAAATTAATACATTAATATCTTATAATGGAGGAGAATACACCTCCAAGGATCTCATTGCCTTTTTGTAAAGTGTTGCAATCAATATTAGGAGGGAGCTAATTGTACCACATAATCCTCAGCGAAATGGTGTGGCAGAAAGAAAGAACTGGTCTATTGAAGAATATGTTAAGGCAATGATGAATGACCATAATATAGATCCATGTTTCTATGGGGAGAAGCAACTATGACAACCGTATATGTTCATAATAGAAGTCCTGATCATATATTGAAGAAAATGACTCTAGAAGAAGCCTTCTTTGGAAAAAAGCCAAGTGTTGAACAATTGGGGATATTTGACTGTCCTGTCTATATTCATGTTCCCAAGGACAAAAGAAGGAAGTTGGAACCTTCATGAAAGAAGGGAGAATTCATTGGATATAGTGAGTCCTCAAAATATTACAGTATCTATGTTCTAGGTCAACAAAAGGTTGAAGTTAGCAGAGATGTGACTTTTGATGAAAATATTTCCTTCATGAAATATACAAAATATTCTCTAGTTATGTGGCATTCATGACAAGTCTTGTTCATGCAAAACATTCCACCTTCGAAGAAGCAATCAAGAAGAAATAATGGAAGGAAGCTATGATTGAAGAATATCAATCCATCATGAAAAATGATGTATGGGAAATTGTGCCTAGACCTGAAGGAAAGTTTGCAGTCACTTCAAAATGGGTTTACAAGATAAAGCATGCAGTAGATGGGAGTATCGATAAGTACACAGAAATATTTGTAGTTAGAGGGTTATCCCAGCAAGAGGAAGAAGACTATGATGAGACATTTTCTCCAGTTGTCAAAAACACCTCTATTAGAGCCATCATATCTCTTGCAACATCCATGGGTTGGAGTTTACATCAGATGGATGTAAAGACTTCTTTTCTAAATGGAGTAATTGAATAAGAAGTATACATAGAGCAACCTCAATTTTTTGAGGTACACATGAGAGAAACCCATGTATGCATATTAAAGAAGGCCTTGTATGGACTCAAGCAAGATACAAGATCTTGGTATGCACGAATTGACAGTTACTTGACGAGACTTGGATTTTTCAAGAGTTATGTTGATCCAAACCTTTATTACAACCAGTTGTGAATGATGCACCTGTGATCCTAATACTGTATGTTGATGATTTGTTTTTGACAGGTGCAGAGCCTCTCATTATTCAATCAAGAGGGAGTTATCTTTTGAATTCAATATGAAGGATCTTGGTCTCATGCATTATTATTTTGGAGTAGAAGTATGGTAGAAGCATGGTGAAATATTCCTTGGGCAAGGGAATTATGTTGTAAAGATCTTCAAAAGTTTGAGATGATGGATTTAAAATCCATGGAAATTCCCATGGTGACATATATGAAGAAGCTAAGAGACTTTGATTCTGATCTAGTAGACTTGTCCTTGTAACGATAGTTGATTGGCTGATTGATGTATTTAGTTAATACTCGACCGAACATTTTCTTTGGTGTGAACATGTTGAGCCAGTTCCAGGTGGAACCTAGACATCAACATTGGATAGCTGCCAAGCACATTTTGAGATATATTCATGGGACAATAAATTATGGTTTGAGATATGCCTTAAACAGTGATGTACAACTACATGGATTTGATGATTTAGATTGGGAAGGGACTACAAATGAAAAAGAAAGTACTTCTGGTATATGTTTCAACTTGGGCTCTACTATGATATCATGGGCTAGAAGGAAATAGAAGTGTGTTGCACTCAAAACTGTAGAAGAAGAGTATATTGCAACTTGTGATGATTGTACGAAATAAGTATGGATTCCTAAGTTGATTTCTGGACTATTTGATCAAGTGTTGGATTCGACTGTGATATATTGTGATAATCATATTTGTGTGGAGAACCTGATGTTCCATGACAGGTCAAAGCACATTGAGACCAAGTACTATTTTCTTCGTGATAAAGTCCGAAAGGGAGAAGTGATTCTCTAGTACATCTCCATCGATGAGTAGACAACAAATATTTTGACAAAGCCTCTGTCCAAGATAAATTTTTCATGCTTGAGGGACAAGATCGGACTTGTGGAGATACCCTCCCTTGGTTAAAAAGGGAGGAGGTGACTTCCTCGATTGGTAGGGAGTGTTGATATATGGCATCATGGATAGTCAGTGTGCTGGTGGATAGACATTCTCCAGGTGGAGAATCGTCCAGGCATAATTGATTGTTGATGGAGTGACATTCTCCCTATGGAGAATGGTCCAGGTTGACAGATTGTTGATGTACCATGGAAAACTATTCTCCCGGGGCATTGCTCGGACAGGTAGAATGGTCCAGGACAACTATTCTCCTGGGGATTTTCCCAGATAGGTAGAATGGTCCTTTTCCCTGAGTTCACAGTAGTGACCAGAGTGGGGATATTGGTGTAGGACATACATTTTCCCTGAGTTCACAGTAATGTCCAGAGGGGGGGAAATGTTCCAGGATAGTCATTCTTCTAGGATGTATGTACATATTATAAGAGTGGTCCTTATATCCCATGGCATGGCTCTCAGCATTTGGGAGGGATGACATTCTTCTAGGACATATGTATGGATTATAAGAATGGTCCTTGTAGCCCATGACATGGATTTCATCATCTGTTGGGACAATCATTCTTTCTTTTTCATAGGACGTGACCAGGATAGGAAGAATGGTCCCTATATCACTATGTTGAGTGAGTGACTTATGCGAGACACTTTTTTGAGTGCACTAAGTCCAACACATGACTTATTTAGCATCATGTCTGATTACTCAGATGGAGTATGGCCTCGAGATATTATGTAGATGATGATATGATTTGATACTAGGATACTATTGTAATGCACGATGATAGTTTGTGTAGCTATTGGTTAATTGCAGTGGAGACCATATGTCTCTAGACAATAGTTGTGTACTTTTGTGGTGGATGTATTCCACTGGCAGTGACTTTGTGTCACTAGATAGTAGTTGTGTGCTACTAGGAGTGGTTGTGTACCACTGGATAGCATTTGTGTACTACTATGGATCGACAAAATTTTGATATATTGGATGGCATTGTAATAACTATGTGCTACTACTAGATTTCCATGTTCCTAAGTTGGTGTGCCAACCAATAGTGTTAGAGGTGATTTCCAACTACATGGATAGTGATGATGATGCTCGTGACTTGATATGTGTGATCATGAGATAGCCTATGTGGCTATGATGATGCTACCTGTAGAATGGTCTCCAAGACTATGTAAGCCTTGCCCATACCATGTAAAATGGATGGATGTGTTTGAGACCATTACAGTTACTACCTCCCTGGCTAGGAGGGAGTGTTTCTATTATGGTAGTTGTGGGAGGTATTAACCTCCACGTGTAACCTTTGACTAGAATAGAATATTCTGAAAGCAAGAGAAACCCTAGAAGACAAGTCAGCTCAGTAGAATAAATAATATCAATATATTATCTTCCAGAAAGACAAGTCATCCCAGACAGGTGACAAGAACCACTATAAATAAGATGTGATATAGCTCATTTGTATACACTCACTCTCTCAGGAAAGTATAACACAAGTTTGGAGCTACAGTTGCAAGAAAGGAAGGTGGATCTTCTGTGGTGATTCTTGGTCTCTCTCTCTAGCGCTATCTAGCCTAATATATGTGCCCTACCTCTAGTATCTCTTGGTGGTATTCTTGATGAAATTATTGGTGGTATTATGATATTCTTGATCATATTCTTAGTAAGTGCAACTGCAATTATTGTAGTTGAGTATTGTTCTTGTTATGTGGTTTTGGGACTTTCTATCTGGTGCGCTATCCTTGGAGAAAGGTGTTCTCTCTTGATCATCTGTTGGTTCTAGTTCTGCTTTCAGAATCATTCTATCTGTCAAAGGTTAAGGTGCTTAGGGGTCGCCGCATACCTATGGTTGGGTGACAATATTGTGATATTGTCTATGATAAAACGAGCACATCGACTATTTTAACAAATATAACTCCTATAACCTCATTCTTCTTCCCATCAATGATTAACTTTTGTTGATTATCCTTAGTATATGGAATTCTAGTCTTTAGAAACTACCAAAGCACTTTACTATTTAACATAGTTTCCAATTCTTGTGCCCACATAACATAATTGTTCCCATTTGGAACCATGGGCTCTTTCTTAGATTTCATAATCACTCTATAAATCCAAACCTTGATTTAGTCTTCAAGTAAAAACCTCGAGTCAATCTACCAAAGAGATCCGACTAAACAAGAGCACATGCAAGGGACAATCCCCAAGGACTCGTAGGCAACATTTTGGGTCTCAAACCAATGGATTTGATACCATGTTGTAGAATTAGGTAATCACATAAGTGAAGAGTTATGAAGTCTAAAAAGAGGTGCTTTCTAAAGACAACATTACAACACCGAAGCACAAATGAGAATAACTCAACATATAATGTATGACACACAATAACGAATGTTTTTATGTAACACCACACTTGTTTACTTGATAGGCCAATCTATATGATCATCTATATATTTCCCAAACTATAATTAACTTCCTTATAATGAGGAAGTCATAGTTAAATTTGATCACCTCAAGTGTGCCATATCTCTTTACTTTTTCCTTGACCCGTGCACCAGTCCACTACTAGTCCAAGACCTATAAGAAATGGGTTGAACCTAAGAAATAATTTGGTGTCCTTAAAATAAGAGAAGAATCCAAATGCATCAAATCCAACTCTTGTTTGTTTTAAACTAGTGAGCATGCTATGTTACACAATGAATTTTATTCTAATTGATTTGTTTTTGATGTTTTATGCAAACGATTTCCAAAGATATTTTGTTAGAGGAAGTGGATCTAGATAATGAATTTGAAAAAAAAATTTAGACTAGAGGTCATTCCTGCAACTAACATTGGTTGTTAGAGAATCATAGGATTAGGTAGATCAAAAAATTAGTATTCCAAGAGAGAGGTGGTGCCTAAATACATTGTTACAACATTTAAGGACAATTGAGTATATTTCAACATGCATAGCACACATACTTACTATGTTGTTGTTATAGATTGACCCATAAGGTCATATTTATATAGCACCAAGATGTAACCAACTCCCTTGAAGTGAGGAAGATGAGGTCCACATAGATGTGGTTAGAGCACATAACACACTCTTTAATTTCTTCCTTGTATTGTGCACCAGTTGAATGTTCTATTCTAACTACATGACTAGTTGAATGTTTAGTCAACCATCTAGTTGATCTCTTAGTCAACCACTCAGTTGATCGTTTAGTTGACTCTTCTAATTGGTTATTAACTATCAACTAAATATCTACAAAATACTGAAATGTGTTATGAACCTACATAGATTGTTGTTACAACACATTCCATAAACACAACTCTTTGAAGATTCAAGAGGTGAAGTTACTTCTTTACACGTCCTCATAATGGAAACTTCCCGAATCTCCAAATATTTACAACAATAAACCAGATTTATAACATTTTCTTGTACTAATTATATCAAATAATGATCATGAATCTCCACATGGTTCATTTTGTTGTGTCCAATAGGATTCCCTATAAGACGTATCACACTTTGATTGTTATAATACACCACAATCAATGTCTCATATGGAAAACCAGGTTCACTCATGAGATGTCAAATCCACATGGCCCCTAATGCCAGTATGCACTACACCATGATATTATGCTTCTACGGTCAATAAAGAAACACATAGAAAGATGTATACTTCTTGTCTTCACCATCTCCAACCGAATTTGATTCAATGTAGCCAACTAACTAGGTCACTTTGTCATTGCAATACTTTTTACCAAGATGATAAATTCCCTTGATATAATGAATAATTCTGTTTGAGGTTTTAAGGTGACTTTCTTGTAGATCCTACATAAACTGAGAAACCACATCGACAACAAAGGAAATATTAGGTTTACTATGAGTTAAATAAATAAGGCTATTGAAAATCGTTTGATAGAGTGTAGCATTGAATTTTAGAGAATCACACTCCTTGGCTAGCTTCACTCCCAACTGGTAAGGTGTAGCATAGGGTTTATAGTCTTCAAATCTATTTTTCTGTAAAATATTTAACACATATTTAGGTTGAGAAATAAATATACCATCATCCATCTGTAAGACTTGGATGACCAAAAATAAATGCAACAGACTAATGTTAGTCATCCAAATGTACCTGTTAATTGTTTCCTCAAATACAAAATTAAATTAGCATTGCTTCTAGTAATGACTAAGTCATCAACATACAATGCAACAAGTAATGATTCACCATTTACATGCAATAAATAAATATTGTGTTATGATTATGTTGATAGGTCTGTTGGAAATACTTAGAACACATCACCAAAAGAACTCATCCTCCCTTGAAATTCGTCCTTCTTTACTTCATATTTCCTTAGAAATTCGACTTATATCTTCTTGTTCTTTAATAAACTTGTGTGTGATAAAAAATGAATGTATGATGAGATGTATTTATACTGTTTATGTCACTTCCTTTTAACATTAGGGTCGGCATGTAGTTTCTTCTTCAATTCACATTGTCATCTTCAAAAATTCATTTCTCCTCAATTGTGAGGATTCATGTGACGTGCCACATACCACCAGAAGCGGCATGACTTGTACTATCAATCCATGGGTGTTGTACCTGCATGTATAATTTATTTCATGTATATATACTTTGATGAACTATGGGGTCGAAAATCCGATGGCTAGGGATGACATCAATCACTACAATCAATGACTAGGATTGACATCAATGACAACAACCAATCTTCCAACAATCTCCTCCTTTGTCATTGATGGAAACACTCATGCTCCCCCTTTCATCATGATCCCAATTTGTCTCCCCCTTTGACATCAATGGAAATGGGTGGGGCTACTGCCCCTGAGTTTAATGGCATAAGGTGAACTTCCTCTTTAGGGCTGCTCCACCTAAACATGTGGTACTCAATAATACTTCATCCTTATTTTTGGTCTTTAGGACTTTTTCTTCCTTGGAATCCTTTTGTTTGGATTCTGTCTTCTCTCTCTTCTTCATGTCTAGGATGTATATGTTGTTCGGTCTTCTTGTTGCAGTTGCAACCAATCTTCCTGAGTTATTTTCTCTGATTTTACATTTCCGGGAGTCAAACGTAAGAGTGTAACCTTGATCACATATTTTGTTGACACTAAGGAGATTATGCTTCATATCTTCAACCAATAGGACTTTTCCTTCTTTTACATTTTCACTTCCAATCTTTATAGTTACTTTTCCAAGTATTTTGGTAGATGAGTCATCACCAAATGCAACATTTCCACCCTTTTTCTTCAAGCTGATAAAAGTTTCTTTGACTTCCGGTCATATGAGATGAGCACCCACTATCTATGAACCATTCATCTTCTTCTTTCCATTCTTTAGCAACCAATGATATTCGACAATTTTCATTGTGTGGAATTTCTTTCCTTTTCCATGTTGTAGTTGGTATAGGGACATTTGGCATAGGATTATCTTCCTTCATCTCTCTGCAATCTCGTGCTTTGTGACCAAGATTATTGCACTTGTAGCAAACCATATTTTGATCCATTAATGGGTCAAATGGATTATAGTTTTTGTTGACATGTCTGCAAACATTTCCATATCTACTATTTGCACCATTCATGTATCTTGCGTAGTTATTCCTTTCATTGATTCTACAATTGATTGCCTTGTGTCCAAAATTTCCACAAGTATAACAATGTCCAAGAAAGAAATTTTGATACCTGGGAGTAAGTGATCTTGTTTTTGGTGTGGTCCATCTGGGTTCACGATCTATTCTTCTGTAGTTTCCTTCATAATGATTTCTTTCATACCTAATGGGAGAGGATCTTCTTGATGTATCATTCCTTCTGAATTCTAGTCTTCTATCTTGGTGTTCAACTTGCTCTGGAATGTTGGTTTCATCCTTTTCATCTTCCTTATCTTGTTTTGTTGTCTTCAAACTGCCATTGTATCCTAGTCCTATCTTGTTGTTTAGATATATTTGACTGCTAAGGAGCTCATCTAATTTTTCAGTGTTTTTTTTGAACTTCTTCAAATTTTATATTGTCAATAGTAGCTCCCCTTTTGTGTGATCCAATTCTGCTTTCAATTTCTCATAATCTTCTAATTGTTTCTTCAAGCTATTAATGGTCTTTTCAAGCTTGTACTTCTCTTATTCACAACTACTCAATTCACCTTTTAGTATTATGTTTGTGTTTCCAAGATTGTTATTTTCAGTTTCAACATGATTCAACTTTTCAAGATTCTCATCTTCTTGTTCACTCTCTATGTTGTGTTTGTATCCCCAAAAGGAATCAAAGTTGTTTTCTTCATCTGAATCTTCTTGAGAAATGATTTATTCTTCTTTAGAACTCTTGTGATCATCATCCTGGGTTTCTTGGGTTATGAAGAGGACTTCTCCTCCATCATTATCTTCTTCATCACTCTCATCCGAGGAGATGTTATCATCCTTGGAGTAGAAGCTCTTTTTATTGTTGAGACTTCTCTTTTTATAGTATCATTTTTCAGCAATATGTCCTATTCTACCACAGTTAAAGCATTTGAGAGGAGACTTACCTTTGTATCTTCCAGTTCCCTTCTGGAGCCTTATGAATTTTTTTATTTCTTCATCAAGGTCATTATCCTTGTATTTTTTCATATTTATGGCTTTAAAGGCTGCTTCATTGTTTGGCTGGTCACTTTCTGTACCTGTTCTCATTACATATGCTATAAGAGACCCATGTAATTCATCCATTGTCATTTTGGTCAAGTCCCTAGTTTATTAAATGGTGGAGACCTTAGCATCATACTTCAAGAGAAGTGATCTCAACACTTTCTGTACAACCAAGGATTCATTGAGCTCTTCACCTAATCCTCTGATAGCATTAACAACTTCATCAACTCTAAGAAAATAGGTTGCAATATCTTCCTTTTCATCCATCTTCAAATTTTCAAATTTTGTTCTATGTCGTTGAAGCTTGACCTGTTTAACTTTTGAATCACATTCATATATACTCTTGAGTTTGTCTCATACCTCTTTAGCAATGTTGCAGCCCATCACTTTGATAGCAATGGTTGGTGCCAATGCTCCTAGAATAACATGTCTGGCTTTTGAATTACAACTCATAAGCTTCTTCTCATTTGGATCGGTTGGAGAATTCTTTGGGATCACATAGCTATTTACAAATAAGTTCCAAATGTCTACTCCCAAAGATGTTAGGTAAGTTTTCACTCTATCACTCTAGTATGCATAATTGCTTCCATCAAATCGTTGAATCCCATTAGGAATGTGTTCATGGTCATCCATCTTTGCTCAAGACTTTCCTTCCAGTGGTTAAATTGTTCTGAAGGAAACCTTGCTCTGATACCAATTGTTGGAAATACTTAGAACACATTGTTATCACTAAAATTTCGTCCGCACAGGGCGACAAGAACTCAACATCATCAACACAGAAAAACAATCATCCATGGCACAAGGATTAACTCCACAGCACATCAAAAGGGCCAAAACTATACAAAGTTGGC
>SNQJ01S0060092.1:33357-75740 GCA_010110895.2 Picea sitchensis | reverse complement strand
TCTATTGGTGAACTTGTTCCATTGTCATTTGTATTTAGTTTTTGTTTTTATGCTCATGTTGTTATTTAGTTCTTGTTTAATTCTTGTTCATACCTCTACTATTTTCTTTCTAACCTTTTGCATTACAGCTGTCATGACTAGAATAGCCCAACTAGGCATGTAAGTGCTCAATTTTTGCTCACACATTGACGAAAAGAGCACGAACACACATCACCAAAAGACTTCATCCTCCCTTGAAATTCGACCTTCTTTACTTTAGATTTCCTTAGAAATTTGACTTATATCTTCTTGTTTTTTAATAAACTTGTATGTGATAAAAAATGAATGTATAATGAGATGTATTTATACCCTTTAGGTCACTTCCTTTTAACATTAGGGCCGACATGTAGTTTCTTCTTCAATTCACATTGTCATCTTCAAAAATTCATTTCTCCTCAATTGTGAGGATCCACGTGACATGCCACATACCACTGGAAGAAGAATGACTTGTATTATCCATCAATGGGTCTTGTATCTGCATGTGTAATTTCCTTCATGTCTATCTACTTCGATCAACTGTGGGGTCAAAAATCCAATGACTAGGGTTGACATCAATGACTACAACCAATGACTAGGGTTGACATCAATGACAACAACCAATCTTCCAACAAGGTCAAAATGACTTTGCCAACATTAGGGGTTACCCCCAGTGAGAAGTCCCAATTATAACTCACCCCATTTGGAGTAGGAAACCCATCCTTATTTTATCCTAGTAGCCCTTACTCATTTTTAGGTTTACCAGTTATGGCTTGAACCACTATTTATATTTTTTCTAAACTAAAGAATGAAATAAAACTAATCTAAAATACAAATTCATAATTAATAGTGATAAGAGAATAAACAAAGAAGCACACATTCTCTTGTAAATGACCTGAGAAATAGTTCTCTAAGAATGAAGACAAGACTATAAGTAAACGATTACAAACTCATAATAGTCCAACATTAAAACAACCATCTACATTCCTATGATCATGTATTTTGAAAATAATTTCCAAAAAATAAAAATAAGAATGTGAAAAATACACATAAGAATAGTCTATAGTGTGAGATACATTCTTACACAACTCCAGTTCTGAGGAAAAACAACAAAATACTCCATTGAAGATGCAACACGAAAATAAGAGCTCTCTAGAAAATTGCTTGGACAAAAATGGATTCTCCTCATTAAAGTTCCAATAGTAGTACATGAAATATCTAAGAGTCAAAATCCCCTTTCTCCTTAGAGTTTCTAGTATTTATAGAAGTTTACAAAATAATTTCCTCTCTCTTTGGTGAAAAAGTGGCAATTTTAGTTACAACAAACTAACTAGGTGAAAGTTACTGATTTGTTGAAGTAATTGTTAGGAATGAGGATTGGCCAAGTTGCATGTTCAGTTACAACAAACTAGCAGTTGGGTAACTTTCTAACTACTTTTGATAGGTGGAACATTTAGATTTTTTATTTTGTCTCTATGGGATCCATTTCCCCTTTCATGCCTTAGTCCTATATCCAAGTCATCAATCAACATTATAGGTTAGCATCATTTTCATGAGATGGAGTAGAGATTTAAAATTGCACGATGCGATATTTCACACGAGAAGACTTTTTGGGTGCGGTAAAGGGTATATTTCATGAAACATATTTTCATGTGATATGTCATAGGGAGGGGAAATTTTGGGTGACATGAAATGAAAATGGGAACGTTTTTTAAGAGTTTCCCCTTTGTCACGAGGAAGAAAATTTTGGATTATGTGTTGTTTCACACGAAGAAAACATTTCAATAGTGTCACGGGTGATACCTTATCCATCCTAGGGTATTAAAAATGTTGATAGTGTCACGGGTGATACCTTATCCATCCTAGGGTATTAAAAATGTTGATACAAGTGAATTATATTGTTGGCCTATGTGTTGAACCTTGGGTTTAGTGTTTACTGCCAATAATTGTTTTTGTTACAAGGAAATAATAGTTTCTTATAGAAAAAAACATAGATATGTCATGGAAACCCTTGGTACAGGAGATTCGAGACTGGATGCCCAAGAAAGAAGTTGATTTAACCCAGAAAGAGACTTAGAACTTGTATGTAGACCTTGAATGGTTGAAAGACAAGTACATTTATTTAGATAAGAATGATATTTTGTCTGTTGAGTTCCCTCGTTTATTTCATGAATGCATCAAAATATATATTGACGTTAATATTGTACATTGTTTCAAAGAACTTGTTATTTGGGATAAAGAAAAACGTAGAGAATTTGAAAACCCTAGATAATTAGTGGACTTGTGCTATTGATTTCTAGATTGAGTGTATCATAGAAGGATATGTTGTGGAATTTTCTATTGATTACAACACATCTATGAACATTGTTGAAAGAGAATTTCAGGTTGGGTTGATAGGGAGATTGTTGAAGAATACACATTTATGGATTAAAATATTGTTTGTTGAGAAATTGTTTGTGCAAATGTGACCCAATTTCATGGTAGTGTAAGCCCTTACAATGGGGGGTTGGGGAATGAAGGTGATGTGGAGAGACAAGAAAGTAGAATGGAAGATGGATCTAGAGGAACAAAGAAAATCCAAAGTGAAGAGATATGAGAGAAGAAATGTGTTGAGAGAAGTAGTTTGGAAGGTACAGA
The DNA here is from genome assembly GCA_010110895.2 of Picea sitchensis. NCBI lineage: Eukaryota > Viridiplantae > Streptophyta > Pinopsida > Pinales > Pinaceae > Picea > Picea sitchensis. The sequence continues at coordinate 73,088 of SNQJ01S0060092.1, read as the reverse complement.
CGAATAGTTTGATAAACTAGGTAGAATACATATTTAGCATCAACAATAGAAGGAGAAGGAAATGGAAAATGTTGTTGAATAAAACTGAGTGATAGGATACTATTGAGGTGCACACATAGGAGGAATAGGTGACTAGAGGGATGCACCTAGAGAAATGATGAAGTAGAAGAAGGTACCGAAGATTTCAGACCCAGTAGAAATAAGGTTGGAAGATGAATTGATTACTGAGGTAGATATTTGTGTGCTTGATCTTTCTGGAGATAATTTTTTTATGATATTTATGAAACATTGAACATTTTGAGTGGACACTCCACCCATCACGAGTGACAAGTAAAGATAAAATAAAAGAAAAGAGTATTGGGGTCAGATTTATAGGGTAACATTAAAATGAAGAATAACCATTTTGAAATATGAGCCCATTGTGAAAAAAGATTAAAATAATCAAAGAACCATTGAAACTAATGCAAGGTATTTATTTCCAATGGGAAAATTAAAATACAAAGGATGGACAAAATATAATTTAAAGAAAAATTGTAAAATTCTAAAGAAGGGAAGTGGTCAATATGGAAACAAAAAGGAGGAAAGTGGTAAACAGGTAAAAATGGAAAAACATTAGAGGTTAGAGATAGAAGAAAAATAATAAATAAATAAATAACTAAAAAATTAAAACCAAGAAATACAAAAATAAGAAAACCTTAATGACCAATATGATGGATGATGGGCTTCCAAGATTGGCTAGGTTTATAGCCGTCTTTCTGATTATGTTTATTAGGATGTTTTTCAATTCCCATCACTTCCCAAATGATATGAGTGAAGTGATAAGGTGTTGAAGAATGAATTTTGGTTTGGTCCAATAAAATGAGATGATTATATTTGTGGGAGTGTTCAATGATAGTTGATTTGAAGATGTGGTTGTGGAAAATGTCAACTATATGTTCTTTGAGTCGAGATTTGAAGGGTTTCTAGTTTGGCTAGTATATGATTTTCCACGTGATCAAGGAATTTTGTAGACTCCTTGGCCAAGGATGGGTTAGATTTATTCTTTGTTGTTTTAAATAATTATTTAAGGGTTTTATAGGGTTTAAAGAGGGTTTTGATATTTTTCCCAAAAATATTAGAAATATGATCTGTAGTACCCTAGATATAGGGAAGATAAATGAAATTCAAGGGTGGGGAAGAGGATGGATATGCTTTAGATTTAGAATGGTAGGTTGAGTGAAAGGCCTTGTTGTTTTGAGAGATCAAATAACCACTAGCCAAAAGGGCCTTAGTAAGGTGGGATTCTTATTTCTTGAGGAATTGATGAGCTAATATTTAATTTTCTTGCATTAGAAGATTTTTTAGAATGATAATTTTTGGGAAAGGTGATGGTGAGAATAAGCATGAAGATATGATTTTGTTTGAGTCTTTTTCCTACAAACTTGGTTGGTAAGGATGTCATCAGGAAGATGGGTAATGAGAACACCTAGAAAGGGAAGATATCTTTCATTTTGGATTTCCATAGTAAATTGGATATGGGGAGAAATGTTGTTAATATGGTTAAATAAGGAGACAAAAGAGGGATGACCATGAGGCAAAATGACAAAGGTATCTTCAACAAATCGAAACCAACATTTGGGCTTAAGATGAAAGTTGTTTAATTCTAAAGCTTCACAATGTTCCATAAAATTATTGGCAACCATTTGGGAAAATGAAGACCGCATGGTTGTACCTTATGTTTGTTCACATCATATCCCTTTAAAGGAAAATAAAGTCAAGGTGAGGTACATTTCAATAACTTTAAGGGTTTAATGATCAACTAGTTTGGAGATAAGGTCAAGGGATTTCGAAACCATAATTTTGGTGAATAAGAAAACAACATAAAAAATCGCCATGTTGTCTTTTTCATCAAGGTGCAGATGTTGAGTTTTTTGAATAAAATCAAAGGAATAATTAATAAATAAGGGATTTTTTTCTGATAAATGATTAAAGTTTATCACATAGAAAATCAACAAGGGCTTGAGTGGGTACTCCTATAACACTTACTATGAGCTTGAGAGGGATGTATTTTTTGTGAATTTTTGGTTTCCCATAGATCTTGGAGGTTTGAGGGTCTATGGATGAAGATTTGATGGATTTGGTAACTAATCTAGTTATGGCGTTGATTGGGTTCTTTGAAAGAGGTTTATAGGAGGGAGAAGAAAGAAGGTCCAAAAGTTTATATTCATAGTCATAGATATTCATAATGATTGTATAATTACTTTTATCATATTTTAAAATGATTATATTGGGGTTATCACTAAGATGACGAATAGATTGAAATTCTTCTTTTGATAATTTCAGTTTAGAAGTTTTGGAAACACAAATAATTCTACCACATTCTTGTCAAATTTCTTCATCTTTGTGTGTTGGAAGATGATGCATTATGGATTTGATAGAGAAAATAATATCTTATATGGGAATACGATGGGGGGCTGGGGAAACGTTAAAGATTTTTTCTAAAATATGAATGGTAGGAGGATCAATATCCAATGAAGATAAATTTGTAATCGTTTCTATATAAGTGGGTGAGGGTTTTTTTGGAGGGGAATGAGAGGGATATTGATAGAGTTCCAAGTGATATATAAGAGGATTCTATAGAAAGTGAAAATGCTTATTCATTGGTAGGATTGATGGATCAAATAAGAATAGAAGAAGGATGCGAATCTTATTAAGAAGTTGTCGTAGAGAATGATGTAGTAGACTCCCCTTTGGAACTACCTCTTGTGTGTCATTCATATGAGGAAGACAAGTTTTTAGTAGAGAAAGAGGTGAGAAATATAGTCCAATAGAGGATAACAATGATACTAGAGAATAGAAGATCACTAATATCAAGAACCTTAATTTTTTCAATGTTGAAAACTACAACAAACAATGTGATAAGATTCCCTATGTTCCACGGAACTGGGAGAGGTGATGATAAAAAACACTAGTTTACTTGTCAAACCATTTGGATAGTTAATAAGATATCAGATAATGCAATCAAAATTTCTAACTGTTATGAGGAAAATTTCTTTATGGCATGGGGTAAACCACAATAGACGGAAATGACTGCAGAAATCAATTCTAATCTCAAGTATGCTATATAAACAAATATGCTAACAAGAAAAGATAAAGGGCCTAGCTTGTTGAGACGTTCAATGAATTCCATCGTTGAGCACTTGAATCAAAGCAATACACCTGCAACTTGTCCTCAACAACCAAGAAACGCAAGCATATGGTGATAATATATAAAGTTATCACATTAAATAGCATAATCCATCAATATTCATAACAAATATTCCCATGGAATAACAATTCAAATATTTGCAAGACATTAATTGGATGAGAAAAGAGTATTTCTATTAAAGTGTAATAAAAAAAAGTGAATGAATTACAAACTTCTGTGTTGGCACAGATCAAAACCAAGAAACTAAGTCCCTTCTAGTTGGGCCTCCACCACTTCAATCCTCCACCAAAAGAAATCTCATATAAGAGAGAAAATGAGGTTCTCAATCAAGTAGGGAAGAGCTTGGGGGATGAACAATGTGTTTAGACTTAAAAGGATAAAGGGATGCAGACTCAATATGAAGTGAATAATTTCTCCAGAGTAACTTTGTTGTCAAAGTTGAATTCTTGTCCTCTTTTCCACAAATTGGATATGGCCCATTTATAACCTTCAAATGAAACTAAAGGGTCGAGTCAAAACGTTTCTAGTAAATGGAAGGTCAAGGATCATGGATCCCATGACATGACATGGAAACCTGACACCATTTTTTAATTTTGGGCACAAACCCCGATGTATGTGGGATGTAATGGTGCAACCTGCGTATACACATGCTGTATAATAGTTAGGGTGTGTATACGTGGAAAAATATTTTTTTTAGCTCTAGGAACTGCAAAAAGGGACTTCAAGTCTGCATAGGGAAATGGAAAAATACCTTTTGAGAAAATTTGCTTAGGGTGAGACAAATCTTTCTATAAAAGATGCCCCCTAATGTGTGAGGTCAGAGGAGTATCTGCGAGGGCCAAAATACATTATAATACCTAGAAGTGGAGTAACGGAGACCTAGCTGGACGAACTAGTTGCTCATGAGAATATTACAATATGCTAAGTTTGTGCACATGGCTTCCAATTTGAATTACACTGCAGATCCATGTGAAAATATACCAAACAGTTGTTCATGGTCATTAATAGGCAATACAAAGGTGGCTACATGCCAAAGGATGTCATAGTCATGAACAAGGCCCAGTAAAACCAGTCTCAAAATCAATCTGAAGATATCTTTATACAATGGAGTACAATCTGATCTCCCATGATCACTGAAGTCACATAGGTACTGGTCCAATGAAAGATAGCAACAACTCAGGAAAGTTGCGACTATGAATTGATGTATTCAAGTCTTCTACATGATCCGCCAAAGGTGCAAGTCTACATCGTGTGAATAAAGGAGTTGAGGTTGAACACAATGAGACTTCGTTTGATTACTGGTCATTAAGGTATATCATTAAAAAATGCGAGAAAACCTACCGATAATGAAAGTTGGTATCAAGGCACCAAGTACATTCTTACAAGTGTGAATAAAGGTGTCGAGTTTGAACAATTGAAGAATCCATCGATTAAGGGACATTGATGTATTCCCAACTGTGGATGGTAGGAGAACCTGCCACTTGTTGGCACATATTTGATTAGACCAGGGTCCTTCTTAGGTTACCAACAAAATGCATTGAGTAGTCTAGAGCGCTAGAGTTTTAATCTCCTCTCAAGAGGATAAGTCTCACCCAAAGTGCAACTAAGACATAAAAGATAGGGAAGGGCAAGGAGAATACTTAGGTGGGTTTCCAAAACTTTCAAGATTCACCATGATCATGTGCAAGGTAGAATAACTGTAGAACATATATGAACTCATTCATACTGGAAATACAGATACTCAATTTGTGAAAGAATTTGTACACAGAGACAACATATTGATCTTATCAAGCATAAAGAAGTATTGTAAGGAGACAATTCATAAGCATAAACACAGAATGTCACAGTATATTTCAAAATTTTAGGTCCTTCTTTATCTATTAGTTGCAGATATTCTCAGATACAATCTCAGAGATACAAATCACTACTATGTTACAAAATCCTGATTCTGGACTCATGTCACAAAGCTCTATCTACCCTTTTTCCCAGAACTGTATTGTAACATTCTGTTTCCCCCAGTCTGTAAAAATAACTATATTGGCCAAGGAACTATGGCAAACTCAAAGGTGTGAATGTTTGATTTGATGGACCTTGGTATAAAAGGTCGATGAATGTGAATTTTGTTAAGAATATGTGTTGCATGACTGCTGGGAAGGGGATGTGCTAAAAGAGACCATGATTGCTAATAAAAAGGTGGTGGAAGGGACCCAAAATGGTTGCGTTAACTTCCACCGAACTAGTACCATACTGGTTTTTACTTGCTCAAGACCAAAACAAATTTCTAACCCAGGAATGAATTTTCGTCAGGATGGTAGGTGGGGATGCTCCTCAAGAGTTAATGAGGGGTTGGGGTAGACCGCCCATCCTTAAAGCTCCCATACCTGACCACGGACAGGTAAATTCGCAACACGCGCAATCTTGCTGAGAAATGAAAGAAAGGAAGCATGGGAAGGGTGGGTAGAGGGGATCTGCAAAAAGTGGCCAGAGGAGAAAAAAAGGGGGACCAAATCAGGAGAAGGAGAGTAACCTTCATTCTCATCTATTTTTCTATATCAGGAGAAGGAGAGTAACCTTCATCCCTGACTTCCGTTGAGATGGAAGTAAAAGATTGAATCTCAGAGCATCGTGGTCTAGCTCAGGGGTGGCTAGTGGTAAATCCATTTGGAGTCACTGAGCCTATGTTTGGGTGGAAACAAGCACCCCTCTCAGCAGTCACATCACGCCTTGTGGTTCTGATAAGTGTTTATGCCTTGTATTTTGAATTGAATATTAGGGATGCATGCTCATGTTTATATGCTCATAAATGGTTTCTGTATGGAGTGATTGCCTTGTGTTTTAGATTGGAACTAATGGACACATGTTTATATTTATATGCCATAATTGGTTTCTGTATATAATGATTAAGTCTAGAGTATGAGTCTGTTCCATTGAGAATCATCCCATCTGCTTGATTCTCATGATGTTCTAGTTTAATTCCTCGGAAGCACCCTCTCCAGGGAATTACATCATATTCTAAAGTCGGATCAAGATCCTTGGTATGGATACTGTTACGGTAAATTCAAGAGTTTGCCTTGCTCTTGTTTTAGAGCTCATGGCTCAGTGAGTTAGGAAGGCACTCATTCAGGACAATAGTCTAAGGGACTTTGAACTGCACCCGAGCCCTTATCCAGAAACCCGACTAAGAATAGGGATATTTTCCCAAGAATCATCTGAAGGTTCATGTGACCTAGGTCTGAGAACCTTATGTAAGAATGAGTTAGATTTTGAAGGTTTCAGAGCCGCAGAATCTCGAAGCTCTGAGAGGTTGAATTTCGTTGCCATAGTTTAGGAGGGATAGCAAGTTTCAAATACCGAAAGAAATATCCTTTCGTTTGGTAGATGAACGGACGATATATTTTCGTTAGGACCTGAGGATCTATCGGGACCCTCCCTGACCGTCGGATTTGTGAGATCGGAGATACATGTAGCGGGGAAATCACATGTTGATGTAACTAAATTTCCAAGACCCAAAACAGTGATGAGATATGGACCATAGATCCAAGGATATATTGAGACCTTCCTTGACCGTCGATCTGACACAAATGGATTAGCATAAGGAATGAGTAGGAGAATATTTATTCCAAGTCCTGAAGCTCAAGAGGAAAGCGTACAAGGCTTAACCCTTGTGTATGTAGGAGAGTGGACTTGTCAAAGTCCCGAAAGTCCCAAAATAATCAGAACCGTCCATAGTCAGAGGAAACGTGGCGAGAGATCAACATTTCATTGACGTGCTACTGGAAGAAGTCAAAGGGTAGAGTTTTATAAACTTACGAGGCTCGAGCTCATGATTTGATCTGAGCCGTCAGATCACAGGAGAACCATGGCCATTGATCTGGGCGAGGGGATATCAAGAGTTCGAGATCAGGATTTCGAAAGAACAGTGTTGGGTTGTGTTCCAACTTCGCGAAACGCGAAGTCCCGACGAGTTCGGAGAATAAGCCCCCGGTCATGGCAAATGGTCATATGGGCAAAAGATTAAGGAAGGAGTGACCGAAGATCGAGATTTTGGGAAATGGTGAGTTAGAGCTGGCTCACGTTCATTACCTTGATACACAAAATCATGACACGATTGCAACCATCGATCGAGGGGATAGCACAGGACCGTAGATCTGGTCCTTGGAGAGAAACCAAAGATCAGGGATTCGAGAAACAGGAGTCAGGATTGGCTTGCATGAAGAAGTCCCGAAATGTGAAGCCCCTTTTAATAGGCGTGCAGTCACAACCTACAGTCGCATAGGTGAATCTCATGCCTTGTGCATGTTCACACAAGTGGGGTTTCAATAGGGCCCATGGATCAATTAGCAGGATCCCGACAGGGAATAGAAGAGCTAATCCGGTTCGAGAACGAGAAATTTTATTTATTTCTCGACCCATCGTGGGGGTGTTACAAATTGGTATCAGAGTATGGTTACAACACTTGACCTGCTTGGGATCATGGACGAGTTGCATAGAAAATCTATTTGAAGTACTCCTAAAAGAATAAAACTCTATCTTAACCCCCCCTTTTCACTCAAAAGTGGAGTTAAAAATGTTATTAAGGGAAAGAATGAAATTTCTACTATGTGTATGCATTTAAGAAATTGAACTATGTATTGTTAATAAACTAATAGACTGAATAGGTAATAGTAAGTGTTTTTTCAGCACTCAAGCAGTCAGTAAATCCTAGGAAAACTTCAAGACGAAAGGATGGTGATGTGCCATGAAGTGGGGGATGGATCCCACAATAGAGACAAAGAGTCTGACGAAAGGAGGGCGGTAAAGACCCCTCAAGATCTGGTTGAGACTATGAGGAGTCTCATGGATGAATTGCAAAGCTTCAAGGTCGACAACGAGAGGTTGATAAAAGAGCAAGAGAAGCAAACGGGAATTAATGCAGTCTTATTGCAGAGTTTATCCGACATACAAAGACAACTGCAGCATGGACTTGACACCAGTCACGTGGACCGACGATAGAAAAAGAGGAGGTGAAGTCCACCTGAGATACATAAATGTGGTCTTTTAAGTGGCCACACTGGGAGGAGCACATCAAGAAAGGTCCACCCTAGAGACAGGGGACAAGTGTCAGACGATTCCTCTGGAAAGGAAACTGGTGACTCGAAGGGATCTTCTAGTAGCAGAACCAATTTACATTCTTGAAGAAAACAAAAGAAACGAAAGATTCCAAAATTCATAATATTGAAGAATTCAAGAAGGACAAACCACCCTCTTTCGATGGTGAGGTTAAGAGGGGAGAGAAGGTGGTGGCCTGGCTTCTTGGACTAAAGAAGTATTTCAGAGTCCATGACTTCTCAGAAAACTTGAAGGCCTGAGTAACCACTTTCAACCTGAATGGAAAGGCTTCCATTTGGTGGGAAGACCCTAAGAATGTGAAAGGGATTCATGAAGAAGAACTATCTTGGGAATGGTTTGAAAAATACTTCAGGAAGAAGTATCTGTCGGACAAATATTTCGACGAGAAGACTAAAGAGTTCTATGGACTCAAGATGGGACAACTCACCATAGAGGAGTATGTCAGCAGATTCCTTGAGTTGATGAGGTACATACCCTACCTAAAAATAGAAAAGGAAAAGGTGCAATGATTCATCAGTGGGCTACTTAAGGACTATCAAAACAGGATTGAGTTTGACGAGCCAAAGACTCTAGAAGACACTATCCAAAAGGAAAGATATTGTTATGAACAGATTGGGCTTCGAACCAAACCTCACAAAGTCTAGAAGCAGAAGAATAGTTCAGGATTCCAGAAAAAGGGATTTAAATCCCCAATATTCAAAAACTATAATAAGGATTCAAGGATGAGATTTCTGACCCGAAGTGTACACCAACAAAATTTCCCTTCCCAAAGTGGAAATATATCTCTTGGATCAACCCTAGGAAAGACTAGTAACCCAAAGAAACAACCCTTGAAATGTTGGGGTTGTGGAGAAGAACATCTACTAAGGGACTGTTCGCACAGACAATAGAACATTAGGAGAATTTACGATGTCCAAGAAGCTACCACCGTCAATGATGTGGCCAGGAGTATGCCACAAATTTATGCAGCCGTTGATAATAAACAAGCCGACCACCAAGCTTCAATGGTGGAGATGGAAGGCATGATCGGAAACCATCTAGTGTCTATTTTAATTGACCCTGGTTCAAATTTGAGTTATGTGGCCCCTTAGGCCATTGATAAGTGTAAATTGTAGCCACATAAACATGCCAAGCCATGGTTGGTATAGTTAGCCACTGGCACCAAAATTAAGGTAGCGGAGGTCATACCAGCTTGCCAATTCGCTATGGATGGATTATTCACCCAAGCTTCCCTTAACATACTACCACTAGGATCGTATGACCTATTGATTAGTATGAACTGGCTCGCTACATGTAAAACTAAGCTAGTCTGTTACCATAAAACCTTAGAATGTGTAAATGAAGAAGGGAGAAAGATAACCCTTCAATGGATCCAGAAACCTGTCTCGGTGAGACGAATATCATCCCTTCAAATGAGAAAGTATTGCAGAAAGGGATGCCCTATATATGCAATACAGGTGTTGAAATCGGTTGAGGATGACATACCAAGCCTAGAATACCACCCCATACTAAGGGAGTATAGAGATATCAGGTCTACCTCTGAGAAGGGACATTGACTTCTCGATAGAACTTTCACCATGAGAGCTGCCAGTGTCTAGGGAACCCTATAGGATGAGCACACCCGATATAGTTGAACTTAAACTCAACTAAAATAAATGATGGAAAAAGGCTATATCTGGCCTAGCGTGTCTCCATGGGGAGCACCAGTCCTGTTTGTGAAGAAGAAGGATGGTACACTCTGACTGTGCATAGATTATAGACAAATCAATAAGGTAACCATAAAGAACAAGTACCCCTTACCCATAATCGATGACTTGTTCGATCAATTGGGAGGTGCTTCCATCTTCTCAAAGATTGAATTGAGATCTAGATACCATCAAGTCTGAATCAAGGGTGAAGACATCCACAACACCACCTTCGGGATGAGATATGTTCACTACAAATTTGTGGTAGTACCATTTGGATTAACCAATGCCCCTGCCATTTTTATGTGCTTGATGAACAATGTACTCAACAAATTCCTAGACAAATTTGTACTGGTTTTTATTGACGATATCTTAATCTACTCCAAGAATAGAGAGGAACATGAGAAACATTTGAGACTTGTGCTTCAAGTGATAAGAGAACATCAACTCTATGCCAAATTTAGCAAGTGTGACTTTTTCTAGAAGAAAATACAGTACTTGGGCCATGTCATATACGAAGAAGGGGTAGCAGTAGACCTTGAAAAGATCAGGTCTATCATGGAATGGCCTACCCCAAAGGATGTTTCGGATATCAGATCCTTTATGGGCTTAGCGGGATACTATAGGAGATTTATAAAAGGATTCTCCAAGATTAGTTGTCCAATCATTGCCCTCTAGAAGAAAGGGGTTAAATTCATTTGGACACCAGAATGTGAAGAAAGGTTTCAGTCCCTAAAATACCTTCTGACCCATGTACCCGTGCTGAAGATCATTGATCCTGAAAATGACTTCCTTGTGTGCACAGATTCCTGCAAGGAAGGACTCAGGGGGGTCCTTATGCAAGAAGGAAGCATAGTTTTCTATGAATCCCAAAAATTGAATGAGCATGAAGTCAACTAAGTGACCCATGATCTAGAGTTGGCCGCCATAGTGCACACCCTGAAAATGTGGAGGCAATACCTCCTGGGTAGGAAATTTGTACTTATGACAGACCACTGTGGATTGCAACACTTGTTTGACGAACCAAAACACAATGCCAGGCAAGCTAGGTGGATGGCTCTCCTCAGTGAGTTTGATTTCTAAATCAAACAAATCAAAAGGAAGGAAAATAGGGTGGCCAATGCCCTTAGTAGTAGTATGAAAATGATTCATCTGGTAGTGATAAGCACCTGTGAAATTGATGTCAAGGAAAGAGTCATAAATGCACAAGAGATAGATACATTCTTCAAGACCCTAACCTCATAGCTAAGACAAGAGCCTACAGGGATAAAGTATGAAGGCTACCATATGCTCGAGGAAGGGATGCTAACTTACAAAAATATATTGTATATTCCAAACTGTGATGACTTGAAGAGGTTCATAATGGATGAACTACATAAAAGACCCTATGCTGGTCACCCATGATACCAGAAGATGATCACGGCCACCAGGAAACAATTCTATTGGCCTGGACTGAAGAAAAACATAGCTGAGTACTTAGCTAAATGTATAGAATGCTAGCAGGTTAAAGCAGAACACCATCACCCAACAGGGTTATTACAATCTCTACCAATCCCGGAATGGAAATGGGAGGCCATCTCCATGGATTTCATCACTGAATTACCACCATCGTCCAGGAAAACTTACGCCATCATGGTAGTGGTGGACAAATTAAGTAAGTCCACTCACTTTGTTCCTGTCAAATTGAATTTCAAGGCAATAGATATTGCCAACATATTAATGAAGGATATATTCAGGCTACACGACATGCCTAAGAAAATCATGTCTGACAGAGACACAAAATTTACTTCAAACTTTTGGAAATCCTTGATGGCTGGTCTGGAGAACAAATTATTGTTTAGCACAACCTATCATCCTCAAATCAATGGACAGACAGAAAGAGTGAATCAAATATTAGAAGACATGCTAAGGATGCATGTAATGCGTCAACCTAAAAAGTGGGAAGATTACCTGCCACTAGTGGAATTTGCCTACAACAACGGCTACCAAGAATCACTAAAGATGAGCCCTTTTGAAGTCCTCTATGGTAGGTTGTGCAACACTCTAGTTAGTTGGAGTAACCCCGTGAATAGAATTACAATTGGACCTGACATGTTGAAAGAAATGGAACAACAAGTGATTAAGATAAATCAAAATCTGAAAGTCGCTCAGAATAGATAGAAAAGTTATGCCGACAGAAAGAGAACCCCCAGAGAATTCAAGATGGGAGACCATGTCTATCTCAAAGTTAGGCCTAGGAAGAGTTCCCTAAGGATCAGAGCCTGTGCCAAGTTGGCACCTCGATATTATGGACCCTTTGAGGTTCTAGATAGAGTGGGGCCTGTAGCCTATAGGCTAGAACTCCCTCCCACAGTAAAAGCACATAATGTTTTCCATGTTTCATTATTGAAGAAATATGTACATGATTCTAATCATATAATTGAATGGTATGTGATCTAGGTGGAACCAAAGGGATAATTCCTGTCAGAACCTCAATGCATACTAGACAAGAAGGAAACCTCACTCAGGAACCGAGCCATTGCACAGGTCAAGGTGTAGTGGAAACACTTTGGCCCAGATGAGGCTACTTGGGAAATGGAAGATGCCATGAAACATGCATATCTGATTTTGTTTACTTCTGTACATACACTTCATGTTGATAAATAGAACATAGAGGATGATGTTCCTTTAAGGGGGAGGGAATTGTAACACCTTGTTTCCCCCAGTCTATAAAAATAACTATATTGGCCAAGGAACTATGGAAAAATCAAAGGTGTGAATGTTTGATTTGATGGACCTTGGTATAAAAGGTCGATGAATGCAAATTTTGTTATGAATATGTGTTGCTTGACTGCTGGGAAGGGGATGTGCTAAAAGAGACCACGATTTCTAATAAAAAGGTGGTGGAAGGGACCCAGAATGATTGCGTTAACTTCCACCGAACCAGTACCATACTGGTTTTTACTTGCTCAAGACCAAAACAACTTTCTGACCCAGGAATGAATTTTCGTTAGGATGGTAGGTGGGGAGGCTCTTCAAGAGTTAATGAGGGGATGGGGTGGAACGCCCATCCGTAAAGCTCCCAGACCTGACCATGGATGGGGAAATTAGCGCCACAATCTTTCAGAGGAATTCAAGAAAGGAAGCGTGGGAAGGGTGGGTAGAGGGGATCTTCAAAAAGAGGGCAGAGGAGAAAACAAGGGTGACCAAGTCAGGAGACGGAGAGTAACCTTCGTTCTCATCTATTTTTCTGTATCAGGAGAAGGAGAGTAACCTTCGTCCCTGACTTTCGTTGAGATGGAAGTAAGAGATTGAATCTTAGGGCATCGTGGTCTAGCTTAGGGGTTTCTAGTGGTAAATCTGTTTGGAGTCACTGAGCCTATGGTTGGGTGGAAACAAGCACCCCTCTCAGTAGTCACATCACGCCTTGTGGTTATGATAAGTGTTTATGCCTTGTATTTTGAATTGAATATCAAGGATGCATGCTCATGTTTATATGCCCATAAATGGTTTTTGTATGGAGTGATTGCCTTGTGTTTTAGATTGGAACTAATGGACACATGTTTATATTTATATGCCGTAATTGGTTTATATATAGAATGATTAAGTCTGGAGTATGAGTCCGTTCCATTAAGAATCATCCCATCTATTTGATTCTCGTGATGTTCTAGTTTAATTCCTCGGAAACACCCTCTCCAGGGAATTACATCATATCACAGAGTCGGAGCAAGCTCCTTGGTATGGCTACCTTTATGGTAAAATCATGAGTTTACCTTGAACCTGTTTCAGAGCTCATGGCTCGGTGATTTAGGAAGGCACTTCATTCAGGACAGTAGTTTAAGGGACTTTGAACTGCACCCAAACCCTTATCCAAAAACTCGACTAAGAATAGGGATAATTGCCCAAGAATCATCTGAAGGTTCATGTGACCTGGGTCTGAGAAAATTGTGCAAGGAGTTAGATTTCGAAGGTTTTTGAACTGCCAAAGCTCGAAGCTCTGAGAGGTTGAATTCCGTTGCCATAGTTTAGAAGGAATAGCAAGTTTCAAATATCGAAAAGGAATATCCTTTCATTTGGTAGACGAACGAACGAGATCCTTTCGGTAGGACCTGAGGATCTATCGGGACCCTCCTTGACTGTCAGATTGGCGAGATCGAAGATACACACATCAGGGAAATCACACGTTGATGTAACTAAACTTTTGAGACCCAAAACAACGATGAGATCTCGACTGTAGATCTAGGGATCTATCGGGACCTTCCTTGATCGTCGATCTGACACAAAGGGATTAAGATCAAGACTGAGAAGGAGCAGATTTATTCCAAGTCCTGAAGTTCAGGAGGAAAGCGTATGAGGGTTAACCCTTGTGTATGTAGGAGAGTGGACCTGTCAAAGTCCCTAAATTACCGGAATAATCGAAACCATCCATAGTCAGAGGACACATTGCGAGAGATCAACATTTCGTTGACTCTCTCTTGGAAGAAGTCGAAGGATAGAGTTTTATGAACTCGCGAGGCCTGAGCTCGCGATTTGATCTGAGCCATCAGATTACAAGAGAATCGTGGTTGTTGATCTGGGTGAGGGGATATCGGGATTTCGGGGATCAAGCTTTCAAAATAACAAGTGTTGGGTTGTGTTCCAACTTCGTGAAATGTGAAGTCCCGACGAGCTTGGAGAAGAAGCCCCAGGTCGTGGCGAACAATCATATGGGCGGAAGAGTAAGGGAGGAGTGACCGAAGATCAGGATTTCGGGAAACAGTGAGTGAGAGTTGGCTCACATTCATTACCCCAATACACAAAATCACGACACGATCATATTCGTCGATCGAGGGGATAGCACAAGACTATAGATCTGGTTCTTGGAGAGAAACCAGAGATCGGGGATTCGGGAAATAGGAGTAAGGATTGGCTTGCATGCAGAAGTACCGAAATGTGAAGCGCCTTTTAATGGGCATGTGGTCACAACCTGTGGTCACATAGGTGAATCTTGCACCTTTTGCATGTTCACACAAGTGGGGTTTCAATAGGGCTTGTGAATCAATTAGCAGGATCCTAGTAGGGAATAGAGCTAATCCGGTTTGAGAACGAGAAATTTAATTTATTTCTCGACACATCATGGGGGTGTTACATGTATACAAATTACAATTATAGAACCTTTTCTCAACTACACCCAACCAACCAACCATAGCCAACAATAACAACAAAAACCCAACCCTTTTATAATAGTATGCATCTCATATATAGGCTGAGTGGGATCTTCTATTTTTGGGCTCGCATGCTTTCTTGTTCTGTTGTAACTGCTTTTTCCTTGTTGGTGTTGCGCTATTTCTTTTCACAACCTTTTTCTGTTTCTTTGCTTGCCCCACTGTCTAGCTCTTTTGTAGCTTGCACAACTCGTGTTTGACTAAAATTGGGACTATAGTCCTCCTTGTGCATCTTCAAATCCAAAAACAAAGGGCCCAACAAGTTCCGACCACAAGCCTTGACTCACCCTTGAGTCAAGTACTTGGCTCTTTCGCAGCTTCTAGGAGCGCCCGTTGCTTTCCTGTGTCCTCTCCGCTTTGATTTCATCTTCTACTTGCGCTTTCTCTTTTTCTGCCTCTTCAAAGGAAGGGCCCAAATCTGGGACCAACTCTAAGGCCCGCTTCCTAACTTCCTGGAAACTCCCAATTTTATCCTGCCACTTCCTGGCAAGGAGTGAGGCCTCAGCTACAAACTGTTGAGTCGCATCTGTGATGCATCCTTTGGGATTGGATGTGACCAAAGAGTTCCATTCAGATTCGGCTGTAGCATCTACTTGATGCATCTGCATGTACATTGTCTGAACGACAGGTCAAAATTCGCGCAACTCTTTCTTGGCTACCGATTGTGCTTCAAACAAAGCGTTCAACTCATTTTCTACTTGCTGGATTTGATCAAATTTGTCTTGTTCCTCCAACGGATCTATGGTGACCACAACTTCTTCATTGAGCAATTGTATTCTTGCGCACACGCCCTGCAGAGTTTGATTGCACCTTGCGATAATTCCTAGCCAGTCACTGAGTTCTCGAAATATCTTTGTGCACTTGGTTGTGTGCTTGTGTAGTGTTGCTCGAGAATTGTTACCTTACAACACTATTTTCTCCATCTGCTCTTGCAACTTCCAAGGTTGCTACTCTGCTTCTTATTGAGTCTCCCGCAACTTCACTTCCAACTTCTCTGTGTGAATGGCCAGTTGTGACCATGCTCCCTAGAGTAGCTCGATCTGATGTTCAGGTTCTCCTGCAACACTGGACTTTGGTAGTTGTGGAGCTACTTTTCTTATTTCTGGCCTAGCTTTAGCAAGATTCTCTTGGACTCTTTCTAGTTTCTTATCCTCCTAGATCTTGGCGTATTGTTCCTGTTTTTTGCATGCTTGAGCAAGGAGTTATTCCTCCCTTGTAAACTATGCATTCCTTTCGGCTTGCTGGAGCCTCTGCTCCAGTTGATCAGTTAAGGCTCTAATCATTCCAACTAGCTGCGCTGCTGGCCACTATGCAAGGTCAGTGGTAGAAGGGGTGGCTTCCTTAGGTACTCAGATCTGCAGTGGAAGTCCATTGGTCATTGAATTCTTGGAAGGAGTCTCCACCTTCTCCTCTTCTGTATATGGTCCCGGCACAAGCCTCAACCTCAACGTCGATCGCAGAAATGTTAGAACATCTGTTCTAGCTAGGTAGAGTTGCAATAACTTTGCGCACTGCTGAGGGTTTTGGAGGACTAGCTCCATTTATTCCTGTATTGATGTTTCACTTTGTCCCGAGGCCTTCTAAAATTCCTTCTGAACCTATGGTATCTCTGCCTCTTTGTGGACCTCAGCTTTTGGGGTTGTGCTTCCAATAGAACCCTCAACCTTGGTCATCGAGGAAGTGCGCTGAGAAATTAGGAATTGAGGCTTCGGTCCTACCTCCATCTCCGTTGAAGACAAAGTGTCCTAAATTGGCACAAAGGGTATGATCTGCTAGTCCTGGGCTTCAAGTTTTGGACCAGTAAGTTCTAGCCTTTGTTCGGGTACTTCTGGGTTTGGACCAAGAAGTTCTGGTATCTGCTCGGGTACTTCTGGGTTTGGACCAGGAAGTTCTGGTCTCTGCTCGGGTATCTCTGGGGGATCCAAATGCATGGGTTCCAGGTCGATGGTTTGGGATGGAATGGTGGTTTCCTGAGGGGGTGACTGGGGTTGTGGTGGTGATGGAGGTTGTTCAGTGATGATGGTGGTGGATGGAGTGGTGTCAGGCTCAGTGTTGTCCTGGATATCTATAATATGGGTTGATCGAGTTGTTGAGCGACTGTGGGGAATGAAGGATGAAATGGGTTAGGGGTTCAAAACCTTGCTTGGGGAGATCCCCATCCTGGTTTTCTTAGAAATTGGCTCTGTGATGAATGCAGTGCTGAGAATTTCATTGACATCCTTACCTTTCAACATAGATTTCTCTAGAAGCTGTGGGAACATGGATAATGTTCCCTTCTTACGCTCTAGCAATTGTGTCTCTTCCTCCTCATTGGAGTCCATATGTACCTGGGATTATTTATTCTGTACCTCCGGGCCTGAGCTCGGTCCTACCCCTACTTCTTAACCCCTATTCTTCAGCAGCTTCGCATGAAGAAGGTAATGCATCCCTGACTTGTGCGGGTTGTGTTTGACTCCATGCCATGACATAACCTCCTTGTTGAAGTCCTCCTCATCTAAGTAGAATGGAAGCATGCGTGAGTGGAAGTCCTTTCTGTTGGCATACCTTGGCCACACAAATGTACGGTGGTGGTTCATGCTGAATGCAGTGTTCCACATGTTGCAGTTGAGCAAGTCCTGCATAATGCGCAACCTCTAAGTTGCGTTGAGTAACCCTTTGTACCATTTGAGGAATGTTGTGTTGTTGAAGGGGGTGTTCTCCAAGTCTGACCTTGAGTTCCAAGGCTCGAACATCTTTGCCAATCGCCCCTTATCTGCTGGCAACAATGGTCTTCCTGCCGATGGTGTCCACTTCAACATTGCGAATGCAAGAAACAAGTAGCCGTAGGTGAAAGTACCACCCTTCTCTTGTGCTTCCTCGCAAGCCACTAGGAGTTCCTCCAGTAAATAGCTGCTCCAGTTGAAGAAAGTGCCATTGGCACAAAAATCTGCCACTGATAAGGCATCTAGTGTACACTCTCCTTTGTAATAAGACCTCATGACCTTGCTAAAAATTATATAGCAACTGCTCCTGATCGTCTGAGGTAGTATGGGGTCAATCTTGGTTGTGACCCCCTGCCCTCTATGTATGAAACCGCTCATATAAACTGGGCTCCCCCTTCTTCTTTCCATGCTTGCTAGGACCCTGGAAACCTTTGGACATATCCTCGCCTTTGATGGACAGTCCAGTAAGTTGGTGGATGTCCTATGCATGAATTGGATATCTTCTATGCAATTACAGGATTCTGTCGTGTACCCTGCTGATGAGAAACTTGGTACACCTCACAACTTCTCTAGTGGTACCGAAAACTGGCAAATCCTTAAGGTTCATAATGGTAGATTTGACCAAATTAATAAATTCAGGCTTTGGCACAAACAACTTGCCTCCCAACTCATCTAGAGTGACACTCTAGAAGACATTGATATTCATCTGTGGGAATAGAACCTGGTCTGTTAGGTCAAGGTTGAGGAGATTGACTTGCTCGACCTTCCCTTTGAGATCACCCACAATATCGACCTGGGGGTCATAGGGATCATCTGGTACTGCATCCTTTGAAACGACACTTCTTCTCCCTGTAGCTCTTGGCATGGTGAGTCTGAACTATCAGCGAATTCCACAAGCAAAACAAGGATTGGGGATCACAATTGAGAGTTGAGGGATGACACAGGTTTGCTCACGATTCATAATTCACAAATCACTAAGTTCTCTCTGGAAAACAATGCGTCCTACACTGAGTTCACAGAACCTTATACCCGGTCTTAGCTAGAAAGTTCTGTAATAACTGCTATTCATCATTAACCCTATAGATGCAACTTAGATCTGAGTTGTCCGACGGGACTAGTTAATGGGGTAAATCTATTGGGTGATATTGAAATTTACTAGGAAAGTTGGTCAGGGACGTAGCTGATTCCATACCTTACCATTTAACATATGATAATCCTGGTGCGAACACCGATGGAATATTCGCGTATCATGAATTTATGGTTTAACATAATTCAAACAAGTTAATGTAGTAGCAATAAAGGCTATGACTGGTGTTGATGATTTAAATCGCAACGTGTTTTTTTGGCCGACAAAGTATTGCTAAAGCCTATTATTATAAGCTAATGATATATCTATAATACTAGTAGGTGGGACCCCCTTGTAGGTTGGAGAATCAGATCTGGTTCTTATTTGATGTTATGCTATTGTTCGACACTACTTACATGTTTGAGCATGATTGATGTTCAAAAGTTGGTTCTATTTGCAACAAATGGGTGATGGAAAATTCATGCTACATGTGAGTGTCTTTACTTTAAGGTCTCATATCCATGTCACGAAGGCTTATGTGAACTGTTATTTTTATTGTGCCATGATCTATTATACGTTACACCTGCACAAAACATGTGTTAGTCATGGAAAAGGATAAAATAAATATGGAGAACAATCTAAGAAAGAAATTAAACTATGTTGCTATGCTACACTACATGCATTGAAATTAAAAGATTGTTGTTAGTCCTAGCTAACAGGGTTAATGGCTATGAGATTTATTGAGTTATATGGAAACACATGTGATATGAGTTATAGTATGGTTGGCAATGGTTAATGTGACATAAGGTTGTGTGTTTGGAAAATAGTGGATGTTGGTTTCGATGCAGGGTTTAATTGAATGAATTAATGGAATAGTTGGCTGGTGTGTCCTAAGTGATTGAGGGAGTAAAGGATGGAAGTGACGTGCATTTACTACACGTCACTCCATACCTCTCCACTAGATGTCACCCTATCTTTGATATTGTTCAATTGTGTTTCACTGTGGTTAAGCTCCGATTTTCAGGCAAGGGAAGAACTGCTCGTCCAAGCTCGCGTTTTTAAGTTTTTCTTTGTTACAGGTATGTCTTTTCACCATCCATGAAATTGTTCTGGTTGTGAAATTGATATTGGCTCGGTGATGTATGGGTCTGTGATTTTCTTGAGACTGGAAACTATGTAAACTTGTGTTATTTCTTTGGAATGGTTGTTGTGTGGTTTTCGTTGCAAATGGAAAATGATGGTTGAAGTCACAGTTTCATTAATTATTTTGAGTGGAAGAAGCCATGAAGGCTCTCTGTCTTCCTTATTGGTTTTCTTTGAAGGGCTTCATTTAGTCGATATTGGCTGGTTGTCTCCACACATTTCTTGTCACCGTACCCATTCATTTTTCTGTTATGGGGTTGTTGGGTTTAAACCACCTTGTGTCACTGCGTATGGTTTTACTTGCGTATGGGCTCGTTCATGCTATTGATGTTTGCGCAGTGGGTTATGATGGATATTATGCCAAGGGGTTTTCTTCAAGGATGATTGCTTTTCCATGGCTCTTTTTTATATCAACATTACTTGAGTTGATTGGGGAAAACCGCGAGGGTTATGCTCTACATGTTCTGGGTGTTATTTGTTGGCCGTGAGGGACCTCTTCTCCTCTGTTCATATTCTCTCCTACCTGTTGAATTATCTCCTTGTCCTACAAAGATATGGGTGATATGTCTTGTGTGTCCACCAGGTTGTCCCGAATGTTTCTCACCTGCTATTGGTCGCCGTTTCCAACCTCCCTGTGTTGGCTACTCAAAGCCCACCCTTGTTTATTTTAACCCCGATTTTGACAAATGAACAATTATTTTTGGTCGGACACATGGTCGACTGTTATGATTTGGTAGAGTATCATCAAAAATGGTTTATTATTGGTTGTCTTTGATTAGTAGAGTTGACAATGGTTTTTGTGATTGGTTGATAATCACTGTATTCTTTTATTATGGCAATTGATTCAATTGTTCATCAATGGTTAATCATTTTTTTCGAGTGCTGAAGTGGGCATGCACTCACTGCCTCTTGTGTTTCAATAGTTGGATTTTTGACTCATCATGTTTTTATGGTTGATCAGTAATATGCCTCTTTGCTTTATGGCTGAGTTATGGTTTCCTACAACATGATATAGGTTTAAATAAGGGTTGTTGTTACTGTGTGTTTTAATTTCCCCTCGGGAATATTGCAATTTAAAATCATGATAGTTGTGGCATGACTGCCCACTATAAATGTTATGGATATTGTTTCATTACTCCATCAGAGATAGGCACGAGTTTATAACAATATGGTTTTGTTACAATTTCATTATTAAATTTATTAGAGGAATGGAATCAGGCACAATTTTTGCGTCTGTGTTTGATTTGATGAAATAATTTATGGACAATGGATTAACGTGTTGATGGAACATAGTGGAAACAAGTGAGTGTGTATTCATTTAGAAATTGTTTAAAATATTTAATGGGACAAATGTGAAGAAACATAACTCTTGTACAAGTTGTTTGGAAGGCATGTTGTTTGAGTTTGATGACACTTTGTTAAATATTTAATTGTGGACAGTGAACAAGTTAATACACAAGAATGATTAAATTATGCACAATAGTTATTAAAATTGATCACAGTGATTATTTGGTTAGTGTTGGATCTTTTGCGTTTGATATAGAATGGTTTTATGGATTACTTAATTAATTTTATGAACAATATCCACTCTCCTCCCTACCATTATTTCATTTTTCTCTAATTACAATCCCCTCTCTTTACCATATTCATTTTTCACTCCATGTTCCTAAAATTTAATTACAGTTAAGAGGAATTTTGTATTGTAACAATTTGAAATTGGAGTTTCTTGGATGTATTACAGTGACACGTTCTTTGGTTTACGTTAAATTTGATTGTTTGTTGTCTGTGATCAATAACCATGATTCTTTTCCCCCTCATTTTAACATTTTTCGCTCAATACAAACCCCTCGCATATCCCATAACCTTTGTTTACCCTTGCTCCTTGACAACGAGTAAACAATTTGCAAGGATTGGATTGCATGAGTCTGATATGTTGCTGAGCCAAAATTTATTTCATATTTTAAAAGGAGTTGTCATGTATGGTTGATAAAGAAACTATTTTCTAATCAATTATGCATACAAGAATGAGCTCTTCAAGCAAAAGGTTGAAAACCGAGGCCCACCATGCCCCTAACAAAGGGAAATCCACAACTTCGCCCTCCTCACCTTCAAGTGATTCTGATAAATCTGTGTCTTCCCGCATGCATTTGAGGGACGATCACTCTCATGTGATCAACGAGATTAGGCCTAAAGGCTCCACACAACCTAAGGAAAATTCAGAGAGATTAAAAGGTGATAGCAACAACAAGGGAAATATTGCCTCACAGACTGGAAAATATGGATTTTAAGTTTTAATTGTTTATTTATTTTTGAGAAAAGTTGACTTCAAAAATTTTGGATAGCATTTTTGGATTTATGAGTAATATATTTTGAAAATAATTTCAAATATCATTGAGATAAGTTGAATGTGATGATTGGGAGTCACAAGGAGGGATGTTTTTGTTTAATTAACTAGTTGTGTTATGATTGTTAAAATCTAAAGGGGAGTCACAAGGGCTCCCACCTACTAGTTATTATTTATTTAAAACCCTTATTATGATTTATTACTTTTCCCCCTTACTAAAAAGTTGGTTGAGTTTTTAGTTAACTTAAATAATGAGGTAGTTCAACTACTTCAACCAGTTCTAATTTTCTTAAAAGCAAAAGGAAAGGGAGGAACAAAGGAGGATAGAAGGAGAAGCATACTAAGGTTTTCTCTTTGAGTTTGTGTTGAGATAGTTCAGTTTTCATTCATTCCTTAATTTATCATAACCTAATTCTTTTTTATGATAGCAGGGTCTTATTGTAGACAACAAGATTCAGGGCTGAATTACATCATTCAGACACTTGTTTTTCAGATGTGTTGATCTATCTTTGATAGTCTGTGTAGACTTGTCTGTTTATGAATTAGTTTTCATGACTGACAAAGGCTATTGTGCAGAGTCGAGTGGGCATCAATCTGTGGCAAACTGATCCATCTTTTAGAGTTCAATTTTTTTATTTTCTGTCATAGGTCCTTTTGTATGTTTCATTGGGGACGTCTAAGTTTGACTTTGGTCCAAAACTTCTTCTCTAAATTTTGTAAAGAGAATGTCTCTTTGATGAATTGAAATGAAATAAAGGATTGCTTTATGTATCATCCGTCTTTATTATAGTCTTGATGTTTTTTTTCTGATATTTATTCTTTGACTGTTTTTATTTCTTAATGACCGTGCATGTTGCAAGGCAACCCAATATTGAGCCTAGTATTCAAGATCAGACCAACATTTCTTTGACCCTATTTAACACCATTTTAGACACTACCAATACTCGTGCTGAGCTTAATCATTCATGGGAAGAAATTGAACGTGACATTAGTGCCCATGAACATTGGGAAGCTAGACGTAGACAACCTAGAAATCATAAGTAACCTTCTTGTTCCTTCAGTTTTGGCCTTTCTTTCATGTCCTTAGATTCTCATGTTTCTAGAAGAAGAAGAGGCTTATCACCTGAAATCAATCCTATTGCTGAAATATGAATAAGAAACGTTGTATTGTCAACCCAACAAAGTGTTCTAAGGAGAACTTTGTCTGATTCATCCAACTCGTCTTTTTATCCCTCACCTATTATCCACAAGATGGAATCTAGTGGTGGATCTGGTGGCACTAGAAGTGCTTCATCCTCTCAGTATTCATCTTCATCAGTGATTGGTAGTTTATATAGCCACCATATGCCCATCCAATCTACCACAAATCCCACCAAAGTCATAAAAAAATATAGGCTTTTTCAGTTTGAAGAAGACGCCAAAACCACACCGTGGCATGTGTCCTCCCCTCTTAACCTAGCACCTACTACTCTTTCACTTCCTAAGTTCAAAGAACATCTTCCTAGGTTTTATAGAAATAACATTGTCACTATAAATGAACACCTAGTGGCATTTTCCAATGCCTGTCACAACATAGGAGCCAATGACAATGATACTTACATGCATTTATTCGTCAATTCCTTGGAAGGAAAGGTTGCGACCGATTTCTTTGACCTTCCTCCTAAGATTCTATATACTTGGGAGGTGTTGGTCCTTGGTTATGGAAGGAAGCAAAGAAAAAGGAAGAAAATGTGAAAAGCAAACTTTGCGGAAGACACAATGGCTGTCAGTGGATCGAAGTGAGAAAAAGAGAAGAAAAGATGGAGTGAAGTACAAAAAAGCAAGCCGTTGGATGAGAAGATAAAGGTTGACATATCAACAAGGAAGAAGGATCATAGATGACTCATCAAATGGAAAAAACCATCGTTGGATGCCTTCAAGCACCATGTGAGAAGGAAGGAAAGACAGGTTGGCGAAGCTCGGAAAAAGAGGATCAAGTTGACCTAGGGTTTTAGACACCTAGGGTTTTGGTATCTAGGGTTTTGGCACCTAGGTTTCAGCCTAAGGCTGTTGGTGAGGTATTGTAATGTATAAATAAAGGTCAAGAGGAACTGGGTCAGGTTGGTACGATATTGATGTTGATCTAGCTCTATTATTGTGGTGAGAGATTATTGTATCGAGAGAGAGAAGTGATGAGAGAGAGAGCCTTCTAGTATTGTAAGATCTTCAACTGTGTGTGAATTTCAAGTCCTACAGTTGGGTGCGCAGGAAGGGGAGAGAAAGAGAGAGAAGAAAGAAGATCCGCTAGCTAAGAGCGTAGACAATAACTATATGCTTTACCTTAATAAATCATAAGCACAGTTCTGTGGACGTAGCCCTAGAAAGAGGGTGAACCATGTATATCTTGTGTTGTGTGTGTGATTGATGCTTTGATATCTGTTGTTGTTATATTGTTATTTGCATTGATGTGTTGGATCAGATCTATAGCTGTGCAGGATAGATCTATCTTGATAAGTGATAGATGCATGTTGTGTTGCTGTTGTACTAGATCCACTTGATATTCCCCTGGTTGTAGACATCTTTGTCTTGCAACCCCCTCATAGCTTCTTCAAGTGAGACTGCATCTGCTTCACAGGTGTTGCCAAAAGGGCCAGTAGCTAGGGCTTGTTGGTGCACTCTTAGAGTGAACCTTGGGTCTGCCCCTGTGCCAACAAATGGTTCCATTGCTGGGATAGGAATCTTCGTGAGGGAATGTCAAGGTGGTTCCCATCGAAGACAGAGATTCATAAGTGGATAGAAGATCAAGAGAGTTACTTCGTTGAAGCCCAAAACAAGAACCCTAAGCTAAATACTGAAGATTGTCTACAACGATACATCTTCACTGACATTCACGAGATCTTCTTTGAAGGAATCCATCAGGAGTTGTCTGAGTGGTTGGCTACATTACCAGATACCCAGTTCGAGATAAGATCTAGACCTCCTGTGGATTGGACATCAGCGCTGATCCAAAAGGTCAAGAGAGTTGATAATGACGTATCCAGAGTAGTATATCATTGGTTTTATAGTACCATTGGAGGGTATATCACTGAGTTTGCTGTTGATAGAGAAGAATCGTATAGCCAAGACGAGAGATACTTTTTCAAGGGACCCTGAGGGAAATTTTTACATTTTCTGAAGTTGAGAATCAAGATTCTCTTGCATGAAAAACACATCTTGAAGACATAGTAGACTAGCTGGATCTGAAAAGGCTAATGTTCAGGAATTCAGATAGTGATAGCGACACAGAAGCTGGACATACATGTAGTGGAAGAGTATTTTGAGGGGTTCACCTTGAGAACCTGTTTAAGAAAAAATACAGGGAAGAGGGTTTCTATAGTGGAGAAGAGGCAGATCTGACAGACAAAGAACACTCAGAACCCACTAGGGAAAAGGAAGAAGCTGCTGAAGAACTTCGCCGGAACGAGCCATAAATATCAGGAACTACGCAAACCACTGAAACAGGAAACCTAGGCAGCTCCATGGCATATGAGATGAGGCTCCCTATATTTAGAGGATATGGATCTGGAGATCCTGACTATTACTGGTTCCTATGTGAGGCCGTATGGAACATTAAAAATGTTACCAATGAAGCTATTAAAAGAAACCAGTTCAACACTACGCTGAGGGATCACGCGTTGAGCTGGTACATGAAGCTTGTCCAAGGACTTGCACAACCTAAGACACTGAATGAGATCAAGAATGCGCTGATTGCATATTTTAAGAAACCTAAGTCAGAGTCACAATGTATTACATATATGAAGGAGATCAAGCAAAAGGTAGTTGACTCTGTTTGGGAGTTCGATCAAAGATTCAAGACCCTAACATGCTGATTGACTTTTAAGATCCCAGATGAGCAGAACAAAGAATGGATCATCACTGCCCTTTTACCACACATCAGAGTTCCCTTGATGCAACAAAATATTTCTTTGCAGTATGAGGTGCTGGAGATCGCCATGAAGCTCGAATCATCTCCTATGGGAGAGTCCAGCTCAGGTATGAGCTAGATCATGAGTTAGTTAACTAGTTTGTCTTTGTAGGTTGAAGACATGAAGAAGGACAAGGGAAAAGACAAAAGGGAAGACATCTGGTGTATCATATGAAAATTAGAAGGCCATGACAAGGAACACTGTCCCTTGTTTCACGAATATCTAGCCTCGAGAGCTCCGAGACCTTTGAAGCAAGTCACATTACCCTAGTGTGAAGTATGCAAAAATTGACATTGCCGTGGTGAGTGCTATTACATGCAGAAATACATTCAGAAACCCACAAACTTGTATTGCACATTCTGTAAGTTAGTAGGGAATGATGATAGAGATTGTAGAGCTTATGATCTCATGCATGAAAGATCAAGAGACATATACAAGATCCAAGTCTAAGTACATCAAGAAGGAAATACTATGCAATATAACTCTCCAGGAAGAGGAAACTTCAATCGTCATGGTGTATTCAAAGGATGAGGACAAGGAAGAGGTATGGGCCGAGGCCGAGGACTAATAATCTGTTATAATTATGCACAACCAGGACACTTAGCAAGGGACTTTCAGAACCCTTGTACCACTTGCAGTTACTGCAACTCCTTCGAGCATGTCATTGAGGACTGTCCTGTGTTGCTAGCTAAGCTTCAGGAAAGACGAGGACCTCAACAGAACTCACAAGTGAAACTAATATATGCTGAACCTTGCGGAGAATATCCTAGAGTCACTGTTATCACTGAAGGAGGCACTACTACATGAGAGGATAGAATGACCCAAGGAAAGATGGCAAAAGACTCAGGTATCAGGAAAGATGTGGAGAAGACTTTGGCTTTTGATGCAAAGAAAGAAAGACAAATATTTGAGGAGGGAAGACAAGAGTTCAAAGGATACCAAGGGTATTCATCAAAAACACAACTATAAGTGAGAGAATATGGAATTCCTCAGGCATTTGATCAGTTGGCTTTGCCGAAAGAAGGAAAAGAGGTAAGTAAGCTCATCAAATTTTTATACACTTGTCTTAAGTTAATTTAGGATGAGAATGCTGTTTAAGATTTATAGAACTTAATTAGGCAGTATGAGCTAGGAAAGGTAGACCCTTTAATGAATAGGGAAGTACACCAAATTGGTAAGAAGAGAAGGACAAATAAATAATTACACTTGAATGCTCAAATAGGAGAGTATGATATAGACTATGTGGTCCTCGACTTAGGGTCGGAGCTCAATGTCATGACGAAGAAAACTTGGGCACTAATGGGAAAACCGAAGTTGATCTATTCCCCTATCAGGCTTAGAATGGCTAATCAAGAAGCTGTCAACCCATTTGGATGGTTGGAGCATGTCCCTGTGGACATTAACGGGGTTAGAACCTTTACAGATTTTGAGGTAATTGAAATTGTTGATGACAACTTCCCTTACCCTACATTGTTAGGAATTGATTGGGCCTTCAACAATTCTACTATTGTTGATTTAAAGAAAAGGTGTATGGAATTTGAAAGAGATGGCATTCGGGTCATTGCATCCTTATATCTAGATGAGTGTCAGTGTTACATAGAGCCCATCAGAGAAGAAGACCATGCATACGAACTGGAAAACATCTACAAACTAACAACGAGACAACAAGATTATATCTATCCTACAGCTGATGGGAATCTAAGATGGCGAAGTGACAACACGTGTTCATTAGATTCAGAAGAAGTGCTGTAGAACTGGCAGAAACAGATGTATGAAGTATCTACCGGAAGATGTGACAGATTAACCAGAGAAGTTCGCTGGATCGACACAACAGTGAGTAACTTACCCACATTTGATGGTATGAACCCTTTATAAACCTTCCTATCATATTTTGAGACAAGTGCACCAACACAACAATGATTGTTGGCAATGGATGAGGCCCTGACATCCACACCAACAATATGGTGGGGGACGCATATAATCAATATCACAGACTGGACACAATGCCGAACCTTGATGACAATGCAGTTCTCAGCACAAGCAGTAAGTTGTGAAGTAAGGTATACCGGTTGAAGTTGCCCAAAGGACCATGTGCGAAGCTGCGAAGAGGCTTGGAGTGACGTTCCTCGAGAACAATGGGTACATAGATTCATTAACACACTGGACACGACCCCTATCAACTGGTACCTTCAAGTGGAGCTGCACCTCGTCACTGCAGATTGGGAAGGTATGACTCAAAATTTTGTAACCACCTTTTTATTTGAGAGTCAATATATGTCAGTCAATCAAGCATTACATATTGTGAGACAGAAGGTATTTGAAGAGGCATCTTGCCTCCCAATGGAACAAGAAGAGGACAAATGGACTACGCCTCTCCATAAATTGCAGAGTATCTACAACATCAATACCGATGATTACGATGATCCAAAGAAGGTAAACATCACTGAAACAGAAGGCCAAAGAGATGTGGAAGGACCAGGAGTTGAGCTACCATTTATTGGACAACCAATCAAGATTAAAACGATCAATACTGGGACAAAGGAGAAACCGAAGCTTGCCAATGTCAGAGATTATTGGGATGCTGCTACCATTGATAAGATTACAGAATTGTTGCACAAATATTAGGACTTGTTTCCGACCAAGTTCACTGATATGAAGGGTATCAAAAGACCTATGGGAGAGATGAGAATACCTTTGAAACTAGGTGTGAAGCCAGTCAAGCAAAGACCCTAAATATTGAACCCAAAATACAAGGAAAAAGTGAAGATTGAGCTTGACAGAATGTTGGAAGCAGGGATTATAGAACCTATCGAAGAGTCGGAGTGGATCAGCCCTATGGTGGTACACGACAAGAAGATAGGAGAAATCAGGATATATGTGGACCTCATGAAGTTGAATGATACCTATCTTCATGACCCTTTCCCTACACCATTCACTGATGAAGTATTAGACAACGTGGGAGGCCATAAGGTATATTATTTTATAGATGTATTTTCAGGATACCATCAGATCCATGTTACCAAGGAGGACCGCCATAAGACCACATTTTCCACAGCTGCGCGCTTTATATTTGATGACATCATAACTAGGTTTGGATGCCCCAAGATCCTTATGAGTGATCAAGGCACACACTTCATCAATAAGATAGTTGAAGCCCTGATTGAAGAATTTGCAGTCCACCATCAGAAGAGTACACCTTACCATCCACAAGAAAATGGGACAGTTGAATCATTTAACAAGATCTTAGAGACAACATTAATGAATATTTGTAGTATGAATAGGGACGATTGGGATTTAAGAGTACCTGCAGTACTATGGGCCTATAGAACCACCTGTAAGAAATTAACAATGTAGACCCCTTTCAAGTTGGTTTATGGTCTGGAAGCTGTTGTCCCAATGGAATACTTGGTGCCAAGCTTAATAATTGCTTCATTTATAGACATGGATGATACTGGCGTTGTTTGCGAGAGGCTTGCACAGTTGGTTGAACTGGAAGAAGACAGATTTAATGCAGGATTCCACCAGTAGGTTCAAAAGGAAAGAGAGAAGGCCTATCATGACAGACACATCAAGAAGAAGGCATTCACGCAAGGTGATCTAGTACTGGTGTATGACATAAAATTCCTGTAACACCCTGGGAAGTTTAGAATGCATTGGCTTGGACCATATGAGATTGCCTATGTTATAGAAGGAGGAGCTACGTAGCTGAAGACATTGAACGGAGAGTGGAAGGAAGGATTGGTGAATGGGATTCAGCTGAAGTTGTACTATGACAACCATATGCCTTGTAGCTCTCAGTAAAAGCATGAGGCAAAGGGTCTAGGTACCAGGTGCAGTTGAAACTAGGTACCAGACACAGAAAATATAGTCTACATAAGGAGGGAGAGGAGGCATCGAGCAGAAAACAAAGGCTGCATTGCGCAGTCTAAAATCAAAGCCAAACAAAGGGATCAGATTTGAAGTGCCTCAGGATGAGTGACAAGTGAGTGCTGGGGGCCTGTCGGTCCTTGGTTATGGAAGGAAGCAAAGAACAAGGAATAAAAGGTGAAAAGAGAACTTTGCGGGAGACACAGTGACTGTCACTGGGTCGAAGTGAGAAAAAGAGAAGAAAAGATGGAGCGAAGTACGAAGAGGCAAGACGTCGGATGAGAAGATCAAGGTTGATAGATCAACAAGGAAGAAGGATCGTGGATGACTCATCAAGCGAAAAAATCCACCGCTAGATGCCTTGGAGCACCACGTGAGAAGGAAGGAAAGACAGGCTGGCGAAGCCCGAAAAAAGCAGATCAAGTTGACCTAGGGTTTTAGGCACCTAGGGTTTTGGTATCTAGGGTTTTGGCACTTAGGTTTCGGCCTAAGGCTGTCGGTGAGGTATTGTAATGTATAAATAAAGGTCAAGAGGACCTAGGTTGGGTTGGTACGATATTGATGTTGATCTAGCTCTATTGTTGTGGTGAGAGATTATTGTATCGAGAGAGAGAAGTGATGAGAGAGAGAGCCTTCTAGTATTGTAATATATTCAGCTGTGTTCGAAGGTCAAGTCTTGCAGTTGGGTGCGCAGGAAGGGGAGAGAAAGAGAGAGAAGAAAGAAGATCTGCTAGCTAAGAGCACAGACAAGAACTGTATGATTTACCTTAATAAATCATAAGCACAGTTCTATGGACGTAGCCCTAGAGAGAGGGTGAACCACATATATCTTGTGTTGTGTGTGTGATTGATGCTTTGATTTCTGTCGCTGTTATATTGTTATTTGCATTGCTGTGTTGGATCAGATCTATAGCTGTGCAAGATAGATCTAGCTTGATAAGTGATAGATTCATGTTGTGTTGCTGTTGTACTAGATCCACTTGATATTGCCCTGGTTGTAGACATCTCTGTCCTGCAACCCCCTCATAGTTGCTTCAGGTGAGGCAGCATCTGCTTCGCAGGTGTTGTTGAAAGGGCCAGTAGCTAGGGCTTGTTGGTGCACTCTTGGAGTGAACCTTGGGTCTACCCTTATGCCAATAGGAGGAGTTAATCTATTGGTTCAGGTCCACTTATGGGCAATCCAAAATTCCAGCCGAGAAGTTACGGGAATACAATAACATTGCCTATAAGGATGGTGAAACCATCAAGTCCCTCAAGTTGCATTTCACTAAGTTATACAATCAAATCCCAAAACTTATTCAACCTAAGAACCAAGCCACTTTCATGCATTATTATAATGCATTACCTTCCCCCTACCGTCATAGGCTTGAGGAAAAATCCATTGATAATATTGGTTCCGCTCTGCATACTTGTTTAGAGTATGAAGAACAACTTGAAAGAACATGTCTTCCCCAGGGAGAATTGGTTAAAAATATAGACATGTCCAACCTCTTACAACTAGTACAAGATATGAATAATCATATGATAGCATATGAGAGAAAAGGAAATATATCCCCTCTCACCCCTAGAGCTTCATCCTCTTCTGCACCCCCCTTTAGAAATCAGATTGAAAATAATTTTTATCCTAAAGCTATCTTGCCTCGAAGTTGGTGTAAATTTTGCGAGGAACACCATGAGGAAGCCACATGTGAGGTAAGGAAGAGTGCTAGAGATAAGATCTTTGGTAAAAGACCAGAAACTACCATCGCTTTCCTAGATTTTGTAGAGCCAAAAGATGTCATGATTATCAATACTAGGAACAAATCCTATGCTCCCAGAAGCAAATTTGATCCTCCCCGCAATTCTTCGAGCCCGAGATCATCCTCACCCGCTGCTTCTGTTCAGGTTCCTGAAAGTCAAGGAGTTACTTCCCCTCTCCCCTCTTCCAAATACAATATCCTAAATTAGTTGGCCAACATCAAAGCAGATGCAACCCTTCTGGACATGGTTGTTGTCCCTGAACAACAGAGGCATCTGAAACAATTCATGGAAGGAAAATCTTCTGTTGTAGTCAACCTCTATGAAGATGTAAACAAAGAGGATTCATCTGTAAATAAAGTAGGTGTACATAACTTTAGATACCCTGTAAAAAATACCCCTTTTTATATTTCTGTAAAGATTATGGATAAGATCCCCATTGTTGCCTCATTGATGGCAGTTTGAACCCAAGTGTGATGTCAAAGATTATTATGGAAGAGCTAGGCTTGTCTTGTACAAATGAAAATGCCAGAAGCATGCTCTCCTATAATAGTCTACAACAAACGACCATAGGTGAGATTAAAGATGTGACCCTAGTTTTGTGCACACACCCTAAAATAAAGACAACCCTTAGTATTCATGTAATTGATATGCCAGTAAGTAGTTACTCAATCATCTTGGGAAGAGATTGGAAAGCCTTAATGGGTGGATACCTCTCACTCGACGAAACACAATTATCCGTTCCTCAGAATGGTAAAAACATTATAGGCCTTAGAGAGGGAAGGATTTCACCTTACATAGAGAGTGTCCCACAACCTAATGTAAACTATATCAAAGAGGACCTAGGAGTGTATTCCATCTTTGATGAGGAGGATAAAATTACCTTGGAACAAATTGATTTAGATGATGTATGTGGCACATGCACTTTGATGGTTCATGCTCTAATGAAGGTAACAGGGCTGGCATTATCTTGATTTCTCCAAGGGAAAAATCCATAAATTTTCTTATAGGTTGGATTTTTCTTGCACAAACAATGTCACTGAATTCAAAGCTTTATTATTAGGCATTGAAAATGCCTATAATATTGGTTGTGGTCACCTTTCAGTTGTTGGGGATTCCGATCTTGTTGTGAACCTTGTACGTAAAATTTACTTTCCTAGAAACAAGTTGATGAAACGATACACCCAAACTGTTTGGGTGATTATCTAGAACCTTTTATCTTTCAACATCACTCATGTTAAGAGGGAGTTAAACTCAATGGTTGATCTGTTAGCTATTTTTGAAGCCTATCCTAATCGACAACTTCTACCACACAGACCTGATTGTGATTTTTAGTCTCTATATCGTCCACATATCCCTCACAATATAGAATCTTGGTAGGTCTTCCCTAACGATGAGAGAATTTGTGCTTTCATTCAAAATGAGCCTTTTAAGCCAAAGGAAATTATATCCATAGAAGATAACAAGATTCTTAAAGGCTTGACTCCTCTAGAGGGTTCATTTTCATCGAGTGATGTGGGCAATAAAAATAAATAGAAAGAAGAGGAATCAAAAAGGAAAGTGGGTGAAACCATCTCCTTGAACATTGGGGCACCGGAGTCTTCAAATAATGTTAAAATATGTGCCCGATGTTCTGATAAAGAAGAAATGAAGTTTGCCAAGCTACTTGGTGGATTTCAAGATGTTTTTGCAATTCTACATTTAAAGCAACTATTCAAAGGGAGTTGGGAAATTTCTTGAAGGCTGGGATCATTTTTATGGTCAAGTACCTTGAATGGGTTTCCAAATTAATTAATTGTTTCGAAGGCCATTGATCATATTAGAACCTGCATTAATTTTTGCACACTTAATCAGGCTATTATGAAAAATCCCTTCCCTCCCCCTAATACGAAAATGAATCTGCAGGAGGTTGTAAGGTCACGGACGAGGCCCTTACTTAACGTTTTTTTTTATTACAATCAAATCAAGGGAAAAAGGGCAGATGCTCACAAAACCACTCTTATCACTAATTGGGGTACCATGACTTATAGACGCATGCTTTCTAGCTTACCTGATGCAAGTATCGCTTTTAAAAGACCTATATGAACACATCTTGATGAATTGATCAATATCTATATCTATCTTGATGATCTAATTGTATATGTTAAAGGGTTGATGATTTCTTCAGAGTTCCAAGTGTTATTTCTGGGTCCTTTCAAAATTTATTTTGTCATGAATACTAACTCTTACATTCTAAAGGATTTACAAGAGCATTTGTTTTCCTACAACACTAACGGTTCTCACTTGAAACATTATGTGGGACCAATGCAAAAAGTTCTAATGTTGTTTGGATTTTCTGTATACTAGTAGTCTAGCTTTGCTTTCAGTTTTTCACTATTTTCTTTTCTGCTTTACAATAGTATGACTTATTCTTTCTATTTTAAAAACATTTCCTACTGCTTTTATAATTTTGTCACTTTATTGCTGCCATTTTATTTTTTTCAATTTTATTTCCATCATAATTTTATTGCTTACCATCTTTTAGTTGATTTGGTAAAAAATGAGATGTTGGATCATTTCTGCCACAATGTTTGTTAGGGACCTAACCCCTCATGTAGGTAGAACAATATATTCAGATGTAATAAAGGTCAATATTAATAAGGCCTTGCAATAAGGTAGAATAAGTCGAATGTAAGAAGACCTAACATAAGCTTTTGCTTCTAGAAGGATCTTCCTCTAGATGGTTCTTTTGATAGACGTATTTAGTATAATAGGAGTCGAGGGTATGAGAACCCTATATTGAATATTATTGTAATAGAGCTCTGCTCAACTGGAGGTTGCCACCTCGAAGAGGCCCGTGAACATTTCTCTTAGAATCAAAGTGTTCTTTCTGGTGTTGTTTTGATATTGTTTCAGTGTTATTGTGGTGTTATTCTGGTTATATTGTTGTTTATATGCCATTTCTAGAATTTTATTTATGTTCTGCATACTTTTTATATCTGGTATATTACAGGTGGTATCAAAGCACTTTCCTCGGTAGAAATTGTGGGTTAATTTTTTTCCAGGGTAGAGACGTATTTCAACGTCTTTAAGCCACAGAGATATGTCGTTGCGTGCATAAACCCGTGGTTGAGGGATTAATACACAGAGAAAATACAAGTGGTACTTAAGCACACATCTTTTGGCCACCCTTGTAACCCCTTGTAAGTCTGGAAATTTTTGCACCATTATTTGAGACCTATTCCATTGGATTTATCTCTTCTCCCTTATCACATTCACACCTATCATTTTTCAGAAAACGTTTTGACCCCAGCCGCCCCTTTTTGGTTCCCTCGTAATCATGGACCATACCCGTAGCCAAGACTTGGAAGATCGCTTTAATACCTTGCAATCCAATTTCATAGAGACCCAACAAGAAGTGAAACAGCTCAGTGCCAATGTTGCTACCCTCAATACAAACATTCAGTCCTCCATCGCCGCCTCAATTGAGGAACTCAAACAAGACATGACTACCCACCTTGAATCTATTGTTTTGATGATCTGCACCAAGATGCAGATCCCCCTTTATTTGACCCACCTCTGAATTCTGAAGCTGGAACTTCCTCTCATTCCCGTAATTTTCGGCCCCATCACTTTCAGCGTGACCTACACCTTCCGCGGGTGGATGTGACAAAATTTGATGGCTCAGTTCCCACTGGTTGGGTAACCCAAATGGAACATTATTTCTCTTTATACGAAATTAGAGATGACTTGTCCAAACTCCAGTATGGTGTTCTCCATCTAGATCAAGAACGTTGGCAATGGTGGCAATGGAGAAAAACTTCCCGTCAAGGCTATATTGCTTGAACACACTTTGTGGCAGACCTTTATGAATGATTTGACACTGACACCAACCATTTAGGCCATTTGACAAAGTTGAAACAATATGGAACAATGGAAGACTTTATAGCTCCTTTTGAGCGACTGGCTTTTTAGACAGAGGGCATGTCTGATGCTTTTTTTCGAGAATGTTTTATCGGTGGCCTCAAGGATGAGATTTGTGCCCATGTCCTCATGGATCAGCCTCAGATTTGGGTGGAGGCTACTAATTGATATAAGTAAGAACAAGAGGTTGTATCTTCTCAAAACCAAAAACCCTCATTTATTCCTCACACTAAACCAGTAAATCCCACTACCCCCTCTGCTCCACTCAAGATCCAAAAATTGACCAGGGCTGAAATGGATGAATGCCAACTCAAAGGCCTTTTTTATAATTGTGATGACAAATATTTCTGGGCCACAAGTGTAAGGAACAAAATAGTTTTATGACCATCTCGGAGGATATTTCAGAAGAGGATATTGAAACTCCCCCTGTGTCTGAGTCACCTGAAACCACTGACAGAACCCTCCCAAAGTAGAACCGATCATTTCCCTCAATGCTCTCACTGGATTCTCTGCTCCCCAAACCCTCAAGATAATTGGTTACATCAAGCATAGGAAGGTCATCATTCTTGTTGATAGTGGAAGCACCCATAATTTTATTCATCGCCGCATTGCCCAAGAAACTCATTGCTATATACATGCAGTCAATAATTTCCAAATCATGATTTCCAATGGTAGCTCCATGAAATGTGGAGGGCTTTGTGAAATGTATGTCTCCAAATTGGTGACTACCACCTGAAATCTCATATTTTTTCTATTGACATGGGTGGTTGTGACATTGTGTTGGGTGCAGATTGGCTGAGGACTTTGGGTCCCATTCTCATGGATTTTAAGGACTTAACCATGCAATTCGATAGGGAGGGTCGACAATATAAGTTCCAAGGCATCACCTCCGGTTCACTCGAGATCATTAGTTTCCATCGCATGGAAACGCTAATAAAAAATGGTCATTCTGGCGTTATTGCCCAACTTCATGCCATACAAGCAACTGAGACACCCTCTGTGCCACAAGACCTCCAATCCATCCTCTCTAAACATCAAGTGGTCTTTTCCACTCCCGAGGGACTCCCTCCTTCCCTTGGTGTTCATGATCATTCCATTCCCCTTGCAGCAGGAAGCCTTCCTCCCAACATCTGTCCCTATCGTCACCCTTTTTCCCAAAAAAATTAAATTGAGAAAATGGTGCAAGAACTGCTTAATGTAGGCGTTATCCACCCTAGTACAAGCCCCTACTCTTCTCCCATGGTCATGGTCCTAAATAAAGAAGTTTCTTGGTGCATGTGTCCTGACTTCCGCGCCCTCAACAAACTCACCATTGAAGACAAATTTCCCATTCCTATCATTGATGACCTCTTGGATGAGTTGAGTGGTGCACAGTTCTTTCCTAAACTTGATCTTCATTTTGGCTACCACTAGATCCGTATGAAAGAGGCAAACATTCCTAAGACTTCCTTTAGAACTCATGAGGGCCACTATGCATTTTTGGTCATGCCCTTTGGCTCATGTAACGCCCCCTCCACCTTCCAAATCCTCATGAATATTCATGTATTCTTCCCTTTTCTCCATCATTTTGTATTAGTTTTCTTTGATGATATCCTCATCTATCACAAAACCTGGATAGACCATCTGGCTCATGTGGATTGAGTTCTCCATCTACTCTCTCAGCACCAACTTTTCCTGAAACAATCTAAATGTGCTTTCGACGCCTCAGAAGTCAAGTACTTAGGTCATTTTGTTGGCAAGAACGACATCAGGGTGGACCTTAAAAAGATTGAATCTATGCAATATTGGCCTCAACCAAAGACTCTCAAAAGCTTGAGTGGATTTCTAGGCTTAACAGGTTATTATCGCAAGTTTGTTAAGAATTATGGAAAGATTGCGGTACCTCTCACGACACTCCTAAAAAATAATTCTTTCACTTGGAATCCAACAACTGCTCAAGCTTTTCAAACCTTCAAGATGGCCATGTGCACCACTCCAGTCTTGACCCTTCCTGATTTCACAAAGACCTTTGTCCTGGAATGTGATGCTTCAGGGAAAGGAATTGGAGCTGTCCTTATGCAAGAGGGTAGGCCTTTGGCCTTTACCAGCAAACAACTATTTGAACGAAATTTGGGCAAATCAATCTATGAAAAGGAAATGTTGTCTATTCTTCACACCGTTGATCTATGGAGGCCTTGTCTATTGGGAAACACTTCTAAATTAAGACAGATCATCAAAGCCTCAAGTATTTTATGGAATAATGCATCTCCTCCCCAGAGAAACAAAAATGGGTGACTAAGCTCTTTGGATATGATTATGAGATCATTTACAAGAAAGGCAAAGACAATGTGGTTGTAGATTCACTTTCCTAAAAATATGAAGACGAAGGATCCCCTTTTTCTTTCTCCTTCATTGTACTAGAGTGGCTCCAAACCGTCCCCCAGGAATGGCTACACGATCCCAAAAGTTCTCATCTGATCCAACAATTGCAGTCCAATTCTCCAGTTTCCCCAAGGTACTCTTGGCTCCATGATGAGCTTCAATACAAAGGCCATTTGTATTTAAGTAAACAATCAAAACTTAAATCCATGGTACTTTCTGAGCTTCATGCTACACCCACAACTAGGCACTCCGGGTTCACCAAAACCTATGACAGGGTCAAACGTTCTTTTTTCTGGGATGGTATGAAACAAGACATTTGTAATTTTGTAGCCGATTGTGATGTGTGTCAATGCAATAAGGGTGAAATAGTCAAATATCCTGGCACACTACAACCACTTCCGATTCCACCTGCTATTTGGAGGGATATCTCTATGGATTTTATTACAAGATTACCTAAATCAAGAAATAAATCAGTCATCATGGTGGTAGTTGATCACCTTTCCAAGTATGCTCATTTCTATGCTCTTCAACACCCATTTACAACATCCTCTTTTCATGGATCAGGTCTTCAAGCTTCATGGCATGCTGCATTCTATTATTTTTGATCGCGACCCCACTTTCACCAACAATTTTTGGCAAGAACTGTTCAGGCTACAAGGCACCCAATTGCATCTCAGCACAACTTATCATCCCCAGACTGATGGTCAGACTGAAGTTGTCAACAAGTGTTTGGAAACATATTTGAGGTGTTTTTCATCAGAAAAGAAAAATCAGTGGGCTCAATGGTTACCCCTAGCTGAATGGTGGTACAACACTTCATACAATACAACTACCCGCATGACTCATTTTGAAGCGGTATATGGACAAAATCCACCTTCATTTCTCTCATATTTACCAGGTGTCTCGAAGGTCCAGGCGGTTGACCAAATGCTTACAGTTCGAGAGGCTATTCTCCATACCCTCAAAGAGAATTTGGTCATGGCCTAGAATCGCATGAAGCAACAAGCAGATCAAGGTTGCTCCAGAAGGGGATCATGTGTTTCTTCACCTGCAACCTTACAAGAAAAAATCCCTCAAGGCTGACCATTGTCAGAAGATGGCTCTCAAATTTAATGGTCCCTTTACCATTCTCAATCATGTGGGACAAGTGGCCTATCAATTAGCTCTGCCCAGTCATTGAAAGCTAGATTCTGTTTTTCATGTTTCATGCTTAAAGAAGGTCATTGGAACTAAGTGCCAAATTCAAACCAACCTTCCTGAGTTGGAAGAAGAAGGATCCATTTGGCTACAATCAGAATCAGTTTTGGACCAGCATGACTGTTGCCTACATCAATGAACCATCAAGGAAGTGTTAATCCAGTGGAAAGATACAACTCCAACAGATGCCACTTGGGAACCAACTACCATTTTTGTAATGTCCCCCACCTCTTAGAGAGGTAATGAGGAGACTCAGTGGCCTGGGCACCCCCACTAGGTCATAGTCTCACACTGAAGGGGGGG